>PPHD01031477.1:0-10057 GCA_002909625.1 Bambusicola thoracicus | reverse complement strand
TGTGTGAAGACATTTTAACTGCTGCAAGCAGAGGAAAAAACATGCTTTTTGCTGGCCAGCTCTCCTTCAGTTTAGAAGTTCCCATTCAAAATTAATCTGATACACTGAAGAATTTATACTATTATGATGTACCTGTGGTTATCAGGAAGCTCGATTAAGGATCACGGTGCTCTGGCAAAACGATGATCTCTCCCATCGAAGCACAAACTAGCAAATATTGCTGAGTTTGGACTGAAGAGCTGCAGCTGAAGAGGAGCAGGAAGGACACCTCTGGAAGTGGTCTGAGGACCACTGAGGACCACTAACGGCTTATGGAAGCAAAGAGAAAGGGAAAAGGTGGAGGGTCACTCAGCAATAGCTGATGTTAATGCTGATAGCTTATCTCAAAATCTACTGGCCGGCTACAACATAAAAACTGCTGTTAAACGTCCCCGGAGACTGAGTCAGCTCCAGGGTGTAATATTCTTCATTGACAGTGGTTATGCATCATGGGAACGGGCTGCCCTAAGAGCGATGGTGAAATCTCTGCTCCTGGATGTTTTCAAGACTTGGTGCAGTAAAGCTGCAGCTGAGCTGGGCTAGTGGTGGTGCGCGGCGGTGTGGCGGCGGGTCCGGCGCCGCCTGTAGGTGGCGCTGCGCAGCAGGGAATGGCCCGCGGCCGCGCCGGGGCACTGCCGTCGCGTTTCAGTGCACGCACGGCTCTAAGGCCCATCCTCGAAGCGAGCTGCGCGTTTCTTCAAATCAGTTTATATTCGGGCTGTTAAGGTGGGGGAAGTTAGCTCAGTCACATCGCATGTCATAGCCTAGTAGCCAGTTTGCAATTCCAGGTTGTACAACCTCCCAGCCCCTGCCCACGGTGCTCGGTGAGGACCTCATCGCGGCAGAGATGCTCTGCGTGGCCATCCCTGCCCATCAATGCCAGGGATGTCAGTGAAAGATTGCACGGGAATCCAGAAACAGCAGGAGGTGCAGGTAGTACCAATCTAGACTTCAGTACAGGTCATTACCCTCTATCTAAATAATCTGTGTCTTGCTGAGATAGTTTTTGGTTCTTTTAAAGGTAATGCGATAGTACTGAAATTACAGGCTGAGGTCTGAATAATCTGTCCTACTGGCATTAGCGCCGTTTGACCAGCCGGAGCCTGATCCAAAGGCAACGAAAGCAGAAAAGACTGCCATTGCCTTGGCTGAATATTGTCAGATTACCGTGACCACACTGCAGGGGAAATCTGTGCCTTGCGATAGCGGTGTGCAGGCAGCCAGCCCCAGGGTGACAATTTCCCAAGACAGAACATCTCATCTCCCCAGACACCAGGTCAGGTACAATCGGGCTTCTCCTTTGATACGCAAAAGCATAATTACAGTTTCTGGAATTGCTCCAGGAAGAGTGCTGATAGCTTTTGCCTGCAAAGAAAAGGCAGCTCACAGCTTTTTGCTTCCCCCTTTCTTTCACCAAATCTCTGAGGAGCTCTCTCAGATACGTATTTTTTCACTCAGCACATGTCACTGCAGACCAGCAGAGAGGGATCCACAAGAGACTGAACAGTTGGTGCTCAGCCTACACAAAATTCCACCCAAATCCACAGATAAGGTGTTCCTCTTACTTTTCTCACCGTCAGGACTTGGCTCAGCTGGTATTTTCAGAGCTCACAGAAGCCAGAGCAATGACTACCCTGTCCAACCCATTTACCCCATTTTAGTGATTTGAGTCATCATCCCAGATTGGGAAGAAGTACGTTCTCTTTTTGGAATATGTGACAAAAGTTTAAATCCCCCCCTGCCCTGAATATCCAGAAATGAGTGAGTCTGGGATAGCTACTCATTCACATAGGAAATGAATCTAAATTCCAGAGTCTCAAAATTCTGAAGTTTAAACTCAAATTAATTGGAACAGTGAGAGGGAGTCTCCGAGGAGTGAAATCACTTAAGAGGAAGTATGGTATAAAATCCATAACCATCGCTGACACTCGGTACTCCCAAACAAATGAGTTAGCACCTACAACAGAGAGTCACGGGAACTTTTCCTTTCATTGCTTTACCAAGTACTTATTTTCCCCACAGAAAGCAGGATGGTTTACGGGGAAGAGACAGAGCTTTTCTGTGCTTGGGGTCTCACTGGGGCAGCAGGACTGGGGGCATGGAGCTTTGGGGTTCTGACATCTGGAGCCAGCTCTGCTTGGCTGGAGCAACCAGGGCTCCTGTAGGAGGGATGCAGTCAGCTTGCTTGAGGGAGAAGCTGTGTTTTGGAACAAATCTGCTGTTGGAAAGCCTGAGCTGAGGGCAGATCTCCCGGTAGAAAGGGATTCCCATATAAAAAAAGAAGTCGGAATCACCGCTGCTCTCTTAGGCAGTTCCCTGCTCTTATCATTAAAGGAAAGTCATTAATATTTTAGAAGTTCTAGTGTAACACTCAGCCACCAAGCAGAACTCCAACTAGCTGAAAGATTTTCAAAGAATCAACATTGGTCTCACATGTGTGAAGGTCTGGATGCAGTGCTGTCCTTCCAGGCATGTCCCAGGCAGCTCTGCTGGTGCTGCACGCAGCTGGGTGCTCCTCTGCAGCCACCTCCAGGGCATACGGCCGAGACTGTATGATGGAATGCGTGGAAATCACTCATGGACTACAAAACCCAGGATGGTTCTGCCCGTTATGTCAATGTTATGTCACCAGACCAGAGGAGTGAGATAAATGAATCCTTATTTTTTTTCCTCACCATATAGCCATTGTGAAATTTTTCATTATCACAAGTAATCAAGGTGATGTCATGCCTCATTCAACATACCATGGTCCCAAAATATCCTGGCTTGCTCCTCTCAATAGCCAAAGAAATATTGTGTTCTGCTACTTGAGTTTTAATTTTGCAGGCTCAGATCCCAACATAAGTCTAGGCTGGCTTTATGAATTCTGATGAGGTTGCAGCTTAATGTGGCAGTCTGATAGAAACAGACTGAAGGGAGGCGGGGATTTAATAGCCATGGCCCAAGTGCTCAGCTGGTAATGAAGAAGGCTTGTTATTACTCATTTGCATTGCATAAAAATGAGATCCAGGTCCAGGCTTAATAAATTCCTCCACATATGAAATCACCTTCCTATTTTCTCTCAAGGAGATCTAAGCCCAAATTCAGAGATAAGAGATGGGCAGCTCCCCACTGATGGATGAGTGGGATGGCTGAGCACCAAACAGCAAGTCCAGCCTGGAGCTACTCTTTTGGGTACCAGCTACAACCAAAGGCAAACACAGTCTCTCAGAGACAAGTTGTGTTACTGTACATGGAAAAAAATCCCTGCAGCAGTGGGGATGGCGCGACTGTGAGCAGCCTGGCTGTGAGGAGCTGGAGGTGGGTTTGCAGGGGTCTCTCCACAGTCGCCTCTCTGGTGTTTGCCCTCAGAGAGAAGCAAACAGCCTGTCCCGAGAGCAGTGCCCCATCTGCTTGATACGCAGGGCTCTGGGCAGCTGGAGCCTGGCTCAGCCATGGCTGTCCAGATGGAAATAGATCCTGTCTAGATGAAAATAGCAATTATTTTCCCTCAAAGACATGTGCTTTTCATACTTCAAGGTGTTCAGGCTCAAGCATCATGGCCTTGGGAGAGGCATCACACCACAGCAGGAGTGTGAAAGCTCTAGGTAGGTACTTCTCAGAAACTAGCCTAGATACCAGAAGCAGCGTAAGTGCAAATGCAGTACTCCTTCTGAGTTAAATGAGCCTCTCAAAAAGCGTGAACCGCTGCGGAGCTCAGCGGGCAGCTGGCAGAAGCTCGGATTTCTTCACACGGCGCCTGCTGTGCCATGTCAGCACTTCTCTGAATGGAAAGAGAACAGCAAGCAGCACACCTTGCCTGCCCTGGTGTGGGCAGGTAACAGCACAAACCCTTCACAAGAGCTACTGCAAAGCTTCAGACTTTGGGAGAGGCAAACCCTGAATGCTACCCAAGAGCAGCACCACAAACAGGTACCCATGGAAACATGTCAGTGGTTTACATCCATCTCAGCAGGTCCTGGAGCAGCAGGGGATTAGGGGATCAAAGCTGGCACGACCAACCTTTGTGCCCCTCATAGCCACAGCCCTGCACGGTCAGCACCTTCAGTTCTGCAGGCTTTTGGTTCATGAGATCCACATGATTAACGCAAAGTGTACACGGCTACTTTCCTCATGCTCTTATACACAAAAGATAAGAGGTTGGAGTTTATGTGACACTTCCCTGTTGTTTGACTGGGAGCTGTTCATTACAGCTGTTTCTGCATGGAGCTCTGTTGGCAGGAGCAGCCACCCACTCAGCTCAACTTCTGCGAGCCAGTGTCTCCAGTGCAGCTCCTAAATGGAATTTCTAAAGTGACTTCTTCCACAGCAGCATGCTGCTGCTCCACAGGCAATGGGGGACTTGATGGAAGGAGTCCCATTAGCCAAACCCTGTGAGTCTGCGCTTCAAGGGGCTTTCTCCAGGTGCCCGGGGGGGGAGCCTTAACACCTGAGGCCATTCTGCAGGGCTTGCTCACAGAGGGAACAATGCCATCAGTTTACCTCATTACGTTCCTTCCTGCTGCCTGCTTTGGTGTGAGGTTTCTAGAGGGAGCAGCCCCCCCACACCTGCTTAGCCACAGCCTCCCTCTGCCGTCAGCCAGTCTGGCTGTGGCTGATAGAGGGTTGGAAATGACACTTGTCCAGCAAGCTTTCCTTCTCACCACGAATACTGAACTGCTCTTGTGTTTCTCCCAGATCTATCAGCTTTTGGAACAGCCTAGCCAGACATCACAGGCGAAGAAATAGATCTGTGCCCATTGCTGTCAGGGTCTTTCTAACGAGCAATCTATTACGGTCAACAGCAGGAACAATCTGAGAGGCAGAGAAAAGCACCTTTGAAGCTGAGGCTTAGCTAGCAAAATATTCTTTTCTACAAAGAAACATTTCAACCATCAGATCCAAACTCAGGAAGTTTGAACTGTTCTCATGTTGCAGTCAGAGAGTATGCACAAGAGCTGAATGGGAATACTCACCACTGAGAGCAACAAATCACTGGAATCCAATCTTGGGCTTTAAATACATTTTAATTAAAGAAAATGTAGAAATTGTAAGTACTTACTGTTTCTGCACTGCCAATATGGAACATCATTTATGGATGTGCAGGGACAGGCAATAAAATATATTTGGAGATTGAATTTACTGCTGATTTATAGTTGTGGGTGCAGAACAAGCCTTAGCTCCTTACTGTGCAGCTGCTCCTTGCTGCTGCTCCTGCTCCACATCAGTGTTTAGGGGCTGGCTGCATGGAAGACTTCAACCAGGCTAAGGGAGAGAGGCTCATTGGAAAGGAAAGTAAAATGCTTTCAGAAGCGGTGTGTACTAAATTAATGTTCCAGGCAGCTTAGAAAGCATCTGTGCTTGCTCATTTTAAAATTAAAACTGCCAATGTAGGAACATCCCTCCTTTCCATCACACCTTCATTTTGGGTTTAGGAAGGCACTAGCTCCCAGCTCCAGATGCGGTGGCACTGGCAGAGAGGATAGCAGATATCCATAGCAGATGAAGTCATTTTTCTCAGTCGGGCTCTGAAAGGATGATGAAGCCACCGGTCTGAAACCTGCTACTGGGAGAGGCCTCTTTCCCAGCCCTTCCTGCTGAGCAGCCCAGGTCTCACTGCAGGGAGCAGCCGTGGCCACGCTGCCTGGCTCTGCTGTGGTCAGGCACCTGCAGGGCTGTGAGAGAGAACACGATTAGGAGAAGTGAAACTCTTCCCGCTGTAGCCTCACAGGGCTGCTGAAGCTGGTCTGGTTAGAAGCAAGATTGAGGTGAAGGGCAGAAGGACTGGCAGCACAGGAGGATGGAGGGGACAACTCTAACTTGCAGAGCAGGTCTGCATCCTTACAGACCCCGCTGGTACTTAGATCACATCCTGGCCATAACCTTGCAGAAGGTGAATAGATTTCCTTACCCCCAGACATGGAGCTGTCTCTGTACCAGGCTCAACACCTCCAGGTGAGTGCAAAGCAGCTCAGCTGTCACCCAGCCCGTACCTGTGGTCGCTCCAGGGTTCCACACAGATGAGCGCCCAGATTGAGCACAGCTCTCCTGGCCTCATGCCAGCGTCACTGTGGTTCTACATCTTGGAAGCACTCTGGTTAGTGTGTCTGGAGAGTAATATTTCAGAGACGTAAGCTCTGTACCCTCTGCTATTCCAGTTAGCGTTTTCCACCAAATACATCTCCGATAGTTTCTGGGCAATGCGAAGAAAGCATCCATATTCATTAAAGCAATCTTTGATTAGCTTTTTAACAAGGTACTTTTACCAAGGGGAAAAATAGACCATCTCCAAGTTTAAAAGCCATATCTCCAATCCCTGATGTTACTCTCAGGTGCCATAATACTCCAGTTACACGGAGATCATCCTGCAGTGGCACAAAGCTCTTTGGGAGGGAAGGCCCAAAAAGCTGCATGTGCACCTCCAAGCACCTCACCCTCCTCTCCCCACCGGTGTTCGGGCATGCTGCGAATCACACAGCAGATAGGAGAAATCCATTTTTAGGCTCAGAACACTCCATCAAAACCACCACAGCCCTGCACACAGCACCCCAGCCTGCTTCCAACCTGGGCAGCCAGCTCTGCTCCTGGGAGGGACTGTCCCAGAAGACCCACTGGCAGCTCAGGCAGCGGCTCTGCTCCTGCAGCGTGCAGAAAGCACTGCAGCTAATGCAGCCATGCCTGGATGGGGACACTCAGTTGTGGAAAAAGTTCATCCAGCCTGGAGATCTGAAATCATGTGGAGCCAATATAAGTAACAGAAACTTTCCACTAATGTTTCACGTTCTGCTCCCACGCACCAGACAATGCTGTGTATTTCTGTGTGCTTGTTTGGCTGACTTGGGGCAACCTGAGGAATTATAAAATGAAAGCTGAAAATTTCCCTAGATAATCATGAGCTACAAAAAGCTGTGAGCCAAAGGGAAGATTTTCAGGCTGTCCCAGAGCTTGGAAAATTTTCCCAGGCACACAGTACAGTGCTGACAAAACATGTGCTCTGGATTTGGCTGCAGAATATAGATGTGTTTTTTAAATGTATATATATGTTTTAAACTCATATATATACAGTGGGACCTGTAAGATCAAAGCAGCTCAGAGGGGCCAGGATAGAAGTGTCACAACTGCCTGGGGACTCTGCTAAGGAGCATTGGCAGTGAGCCAGAGACCAGGTGACTGTATAGGGATGCTCCATCTGCCAGCCTAGCAGCCCTCCAGCACAGCCAGACCTCGGTGACTCCACCACACTGAGCAGCACCCTATGCTTCAAAAGAGTGAGAGCACAGCTGCAGTCACATATATTCCACCTTCCATGTGCATATACACCATTCTCTGTAAAGCAGGGGGTTTGTGGTATATAGGGAGAATAAATCATCCTGGGCATATTTAGGGATGTCCTACACTCCCTCACCACTCCCTCAGGAAACAGAAAGTGGAGAAGCTAAAATAAATTGGAGAGATGAGCAGTAATTTATTTTCCCGTCTGGAAAAGATAATTTAACTACTCAATTAAATATTGCCTAAAGCCATACTATTACAGCTGCACATCCCATCTGCATTACAGACAGATCTTGGTCCCTTATTACTGCCCTTCTTGCAGGCTGGTACTTAAAAATTCTAGTTTAATTAGATGACACCTTCCACAAATGCTGCGCTATTGGCACATGATAATTAAAATAGTATCTAGGAATTTCTGCCATCCAAGAAACCTTCCTTCGGAATCATATGTTTTCTTACATGCAGTATGGAACAAGTAGATGACATGTTATTTCTTAGCTCATGTTGTTTTGAGGCCCAGGACTTCAATCTGAGCTCCTTTCTCTCTCTCTTTTTTTTTTCCCCAACAGTTTTCATCCAAGACCAAATCAATTGTTTGTGCAATTTAGTTTTCATTGATTTCTCTGAAGTGTTTATCCAATATTGAAATAGACCACTTTAATACTGAATTAAGAAGTAAGTATCCCCATTAAAAGGAGCTTTAATTCTGATTGCAGCTATTACACCTAATTATAGCTGTCTTGAAACAACCCAGTGAGTTGGGGAGGTTTGTGTGCGACGCCTGTGTGTGTATAGTCAACTCTCTGATCTACTGAAATATATTCAGTCATTTCCCTGTCAAGCGTAGCACTGCATGACTCTGCCATTAGATTGGCACAAAAATGTACCTTAGGCACTTGTTGCAGAAGTGCTGTTAAGGAGGTGGCTGGAGCAGCAGAAACACAGCCTTGCTCTGTGTACCACCACCTCCGTAGCAGGTGGCCCCATTGTAGGCAGCCACCTTCAGGTGTTCCCACCAACCCATGTGCATTTATCTCTCCTCTTCTTGCACAGGGGAACTGGGAAGATGCAGGTGAAGAATTTTCCCAGTGAGCAACCCAAGTCATGATCAAAGCCTGCTGACTCACCTTCCCCCACCTTCCATCTGCCTTTCCCCATCAGTAGTCCACCCTCTGTATGATGACAAAGTGAGGTATGCAGAACGCAGTCTGGAATACATTTATATTTATGGACTAGCTCAATTGGTTCCTCCATTAGTTTTGTCAGATGATTTTCCATCTCTTCATCCTCTATCCACCTCCACCATCTGCCTAAAGCTACCATCTGCTGAAACGTTTGGGGAAATTTACATGTGATTGAGAATTTTGCACCACAAATACAACAGAAGGAGGTGGATACTTTGCATTCACATGTGCTTAGAAAAAGCACTTCATGCTTCAGATCCCCATGACGGGGCTCCTCCGGGGTTGCATCTTCATAGCTCAGCTGGGAACCATGGAATCATCACTTTACTCACTGATCTGTAGTATTTCATTGTACCCTTTGCAAGGATAAGGGATTCCCTCCCTGTGGGTACTGTATCAGCAGATATAGAAGAAAGAATCTGGCACTCTTGTCAATACCTTCTGTGTACTTGGCTTGCTCATGAAACCATCAAGGCAAAGCCAAGAGACTGAATTCCCTCAATGAGCTTTGCCCACTATATAGTTAAGGCCTTAAAGATTAAAATATATGTGTATGTATGCATATATATACAAATCCTAAAGATAATTCTTCCACTGCTAGATTTATAACAGAAGCTCCCTCCACGTATCAGATCTCTGGGTACATATGCAGATGTTTCAGCCATATGCAGCAACATATGGCACGCTTTTTGCGCTAACTAGTCTTTTTTTCTTCCTGTGCAAGGCTATGAAACCATGAAAAACACAAACACGGAGCATCCCAGCCCATGCAGGACGAAGGCAACGTCTCCACTGCCCTCATGTTCTCCTGCAGATGAAGCATTGCATTCAGCTACCCCTCGCTCCTGTCCTGGTGCACTCCGAACTCTGCAGAAGACCTCTGCAGTCTGGCTATGGGCACACACCACAGGAGCTCGTACTACCCTCTGTCTGAGCCCAGCACCAGATGTATGGTCACTGCACCTGGTGCCTCTGTGGAACACTGCAGCTTAACACATCTCCAAGCAGCAGGCATTTCTCTGTTCTGACCAGTGACCGCCTTCTGTGTTTGCAAAAGTTATTTGTAGGGCAAAGACATTTTTCAGGATACTGAAAGAAAAGTCCCTTGCTCAGACAAAATTCAATACAAGCACTTGAGATTGAAAAGGTCGCAGCTGTTAGGCTGGCCAGAATGTAGTTCCTCCTGGTTACAGCAGCCATGGAGTGGGAAGAAGAGGCCTGGAGATTCCAGCCTGGCTTGCAGGAGGTGTGGAAACAGACCCAGAAGATACTGAATCTTATAAAACAAACAGCAAATCAGCATGTTTCACAGTGTTAGATCATAGGGAGTGTTACAGCTAGCGCAAGAAGTATTGGATGGAAATAACTGCTGTTACAAAGTAAGAGTAGAATAAAGATCTTACCGGTATCCTCAGCTCATAGAAAAGTTCCCGAAGGGAGGATCTCCAGATAGAGATCCTTCCTCCTGGAGTGTCAGCCCTTAAATGGGGTCGAGGAGGGGTGGAGCATGGCTACACCCCTTCCAGTCACTCAGGTGAGATTGCATTCACCTGTGCCCCTGCAGCTGACTCAGTGCTCGCCTC
>PPHD01031476.1:0-10057 GCA_002909625.1 Bambusicola thoracicus | reverse complement strand
CCCCCCCAGTCAACTCTTTCACTTTTTGCACTTTTAGGTTGCTTCTTTTTCTTTCTTTCTTTCTTTCTTTTTCTTTTTTTAAAGTATTTATAATATCCCTGTGTGTGGTTTTGTTTTATTTTAATATTTAAATAAGCATTATCAGCTTTGAAATGTTTCCACTTCTTGCCCCCTCCCAGTTCATCTCTCTCCTCCGTGTTGGCCGGACTCCCAGATCTCTTACGATTTGAGGCGAATTTTGCACAGAATTCTGTGACCAGCCCTGGCCTCACTGTTGTGTTTATTGCTTTGGTGACCAGTGGCAAACGTACAGAATTGCAGAGGGAACTCACTGTGCAGCATGTGCTTCAGCAGCCTCTCCTTTCTGTCACTTCAGGATGCTGCGGGCTTTCTGCTAGCCATTAGCCATAGTCCAGTCCTATCATTTTGGGAAGTAAATAACCCAGCCCAATTTTTCGGGTTAATTGATGTGCTGAGTTGTCTATAGACAAGTGTTTTAATTTTGGCCTGTCTCTGAAGTCATTAATGGCACAGAAATTAATTATCATACATGCGTAAAACTGCCTTAACCAAATTACATTTCTTTCTGGATGATTGCTGAGCAGATACCATTCTATTCCTGCCATTGTACTGCAAATGCAAACGGTTGTATTGTGTAACCTCAGTGAAACTTAGGAGTCTGTGGTTCTGTTTTATTAAGGAGCTCACAACTACTTATAGTTCCCTCTAGCTCTGGTTTCTAGCTGCATATCAAGCACTGAAGGAAATACTTATCAGCCTATAATGTTCATCTTTCTCTGACATGCCTGATTGTGATATATTAATTATTATTAAATAACGTTCATTAAAACTGTACTTGTCCCTTCAAGATTTTGAAATCAATGTCAGAGAAAATGGAAGCCTTTGTTCCAAATTCTTTTACTGATTATCTTCTCTCTAATTGACTTTTGCTCCTTTCCAGTCAAGTTTTAATTTCCTTGTGTGGCTATATAAAGCTGTCTGTTCATTTTTCCTTCTTCTGTCTTGTTTTTTATTGCTGGTCTACTGTTGTGTAGCAGATTCATTTTCATTGCCTGCTGAGTACTGTGCAGAATGAAGACCCTAGGATGTGCCCATGGAAAAGTCACGGTTGGGGTGCTCTCTGCTTTTCAAGAGGTGCTCTGTGCTGCCACAAATGCCAGTTGGTACAAAGGCAGGCCAACACTTGTTTGCAAGGTTTTCACAGATTTCCCAACAGATTCACATTGCTGTACTCTGCAGAGAGATGGTCTCCCTGAGCAGTATGTATGGCTGAGTGAATTACATGTTATGTTTGTTTTAAAATTTAAAATTAGTTCATTTTTAAAGGAAAAAAAAAAAAAAAGTAACCACCTGCAGGCTTCCACAATGCTGGGTCTCAGATAAACTATCTTTCTTCAAAAATATGCTTATACCTGTCCTTATGTATTTCTTACCCAGGTCTCTAAGATCACATTAGACATACCTGTTAACGCAGACCTTCATGATAACATCCCTGTGGGGTTTGTTAGCTAATAACATGTGCGTAAAGTCAGCAGAGAATTAAATGGGATGCTTTGATCCCTCTGCCATCTGGAAGTTGTGAACTTAGCACTCCCTGAGCAATGGGGAAGGAGTACTGCATCTCCTGTGGCAGTGTTTGCCTGCTGGAGAGAAATGCAGCTGGTTGAATGGGGTGTTTAAAAACTCACTGCCACGTCTGACAGGGTTGTAAGGAGGATGGTATTTGTAAAGATGGAGAGAAGTTGCCATGATGTAGTCAAAGCACAAGTAACTGAAAGAGGAGGCTGTCAGAGAATGAATTAAATCTTCATCACTGGTAAATATTGGCTTCATCAAAGTCAGTGCAAAATTCCACATCTCCTAGGCAGAATTTTTTTAATACTTCCCCTCAACATCTCCAGGAGCTGTGGTGCTCCACAGTACATCAAATATATGTTTGCCAGTAGACTTTATTAACTTATTAAATCAACAAGATGAAATAGTCACTTTGTTCTATTTAATTCAAAACAATAAAACTAAATAATAAAATTGTGGCTTTGTAATGCAGACTCATGTTAGATAAGAAAGTCCTTTGTTCAGTATTAGTTTCTTTCAGTATTAATGTAGTTTTGTTTACATTTGTACATTTAACCATGTGATACTACATAGGGGTGTATGAGATAATGGTGGGTGACATAGTTAAATAGGAAAGAAATTTGATACTATTAATGGGGTTATGAATTTGAATGTACACAAATCACATATGCACAATTTCACTCTGAAGCTGAAAAAAGAAGAAAATGATGATTGCATATTTACTGTTATCTGTATGTGTAAATAACTGTTGTATGTGTCGTGTCTGGTGGTGAGTACAGTAACCTTGGTAAGAACGTTTTTATAGGTTCATAGACGTGAAAGCTGTGCGTATGCACTCCTGTGCACTGCCTGTGCACTGCAACTGCTGACTTTTCCAGGACAAGTTCTGTATTAAGCTCATGTTGTCTGTGCTGGGGAGATGTACATTTTAGAACAGGAATGATAATTCAGGAATGTAAAGCAGTTCTGAGCAGTCTCTTGAACACATCACCATAAGGCAATGTTGATTACAGCATTTAAAGAATGAGGTGGCATTAGGAATGGTAAGAATATCCAGAACTTCTATAGCCATTTAAAAGGCCCTGCTTCAAAATCTAATGAGGGAACTGTTTTGATATAATGCAACGAATACTGTATATCTGGAAGAATTCCTGTACTCATCCACATTACATAAACACAATTCTTTGACTGTACCGTATCATTTTTTTTGAGCTTAAAGTCACATTCGACTTCATCATAGAATCATAACGGTCCAAACCAAGCCTCAGGTGATTCAGGAATAACGTTAGCCAGGATATGTGTTGATTTTTGGAGGCTACAGGTCCACCTTTTTGATCTGTGCTCATGCTTTATTTAACCCACCTGTTGTTCTACCTCTGCATGTAGAGCAGATTGAAGTGGGCACAAATATTCCCAAGATCAAAATTCTATGTGAGAAAATGGAAACACAGGTGCATTGTAGCTTTATTAGTTATTTTCAATAAATCTAGTTTTGGTCAACTTTAATACTGTTTTTGATGCAGTAGTTTTTCATAAAGGCTGCTCTAACTCCAGGTCTGTGTTTCCTATATGCTGTAAAGCCTGAATGTGAGCCTTCTGCAAAGTTTATTAGGAAATAGGGCTTCACATACAAGAGAGTACTGCTCTGAAATATGTAGGTGATGACATTCTTGCATTATTTTTGTTTACACAAAGCATGCACTGAGAGCTAGGAGTTAGGTCTGCTATCAAAAGCCATGGAAAGGATTTTCTACCAGTGCATGGCTAATCAAAATATAAAATACAGAATACTGAAAAGGTCACCATGGCAAACAGCTGTATTGTATTTCACAGAATATATTAAGCATTTCATTCCTAATGTCTCATTCCAAAGACAGAGATTTTAATGAAACTGGAAAATGGCACAAGGCTATTTTTGCCTGGGTGTGTGTTGCAAAGCAAATAGGCAGTTTCAGAGGCAGATTGCCACTATGTATTGAGATCTCTGGGGCTAGACAAAGTCTTACTGGAGCCAACCACAACTTTGATATAATAGCCAGATATTTGATTAATTTGTTGCTTTTTTTATTCAAATAAAATAATTAACACTCACTGGTTGGTTGGGCCCAGATTTCTCTTGTTAAATGAGCGCTAAATATGTTCTACACCATGGGATGAGTGTGTCTGCAGCAGCAGTGTGTGTCTGGCAGGAGGGCATGGGATGGAGTTCCTTCCCTATCTGCCCATGTGGTTGGATCCTCTGTTTGAGGATCTGCTGTTAAGATGGATGTGCACTGCTTTTTGCAGAGGGAGGATCTGGATATAGGCCCCAACCTTGCCCTCAGCTGGGAATAAAGTTAATAGAGGTCTTTATAGGTGGGAATTACGTTGGCAAAGAGCCAAGCGTGACTCTAGCATACTGCATGCACTTGTGTGTCTGCAGAGAATCAGCAGAGATCTGATGATATCATATTTGAATTAAAAAAAAAAATCAGAACAGCAATTATGTATTGTTTTAATGCTGCATTTGTAACCCTAGGTTATAGATCTGTGAGCAGAAAGAGATTTGGTGAGGATAAACATCTTTCAGCATGTTTGAAAATACAAATCCACGGCACACAGCTCTTTATACAAAGATTCAGCTGATGTGAAAGCGGTAGATAATATTTGTCAGTGCCTGTCAGATGTTTAATTGGATAATTTGTGGGTGAGCAGGGATATTTTTTAGTAGTGATTTGACGTGTTCCTACCGTATATACCTCAGAGAACCCCTTCCCCCTTTAATTATGTAAGAGACTTGATTTTGTTTTGAGTAGTTCTGATTAAGGGTTCAGTCTACAGTGGCTATAGATTATTCATGAATCATCTTTTCTCTTCTGACAGAGAGAAAATTGTGCCACCATCTCAAATCTTATAGCAAATATTTCACGTTTCCAGTCCTACTGGGACAAATATAAGAAGCAAACATTTGTTTCTCTTGTAAGTCAGGAAGCAGTCACGCTGCTGTGGAAGATGGGGCAATGACATGTGCTAGGTGCTGTTTGTTATTTCCCAAGCTCCAGGGATGCAGGTTCTGCTCAATGCGCAAAACCATCCAGCCACAGGTCTGCCTGTAATTGTAATGGACGAGGAATCACCTTCCAGAAAGCTGAGCATCTCAGCAATGTCACTGTAGGTAGGTGTGCTGGAATGGTGTCTGCGTTAGGTACTAAGAACAGGACTTCTAGGGCTGGGGTTTCCTGACACCAGTTTCCTCTGGGAGGAGTTGCTTTCTGCTGCCTGCAAGAAGGGCGTGAAGCATCAATGTGGCCTTAAACTCAGCTTTGGTGGAAACCCTCCAAAGCTCCCCAGCTTAGTTCTGTATGCTCAAAATCTTTGATCCTTGAAAAATAAATGAACCCCAAAGGAGCCATCCTGCAGTTCATTATGTCTACAGAAGCTTCCCTCACAGTTTTTGTTTTGGGGACTGTAATGGTGTAATGGCAGTGTTTCTTGGTTTTAGTTTTCTGTTGTAAGCTCTGGAGTTGTTATTTCTGTACATCTGTATACAGCTGGCTTGTTTAACTGGCATTCGGAGCAGAGGAGGCAGGTGCACTGATGTAGGCAGGATTATATGTTAAATATTGAATCCAGGCTGGAGTTCTGAAATTTGCCTCTTTATACGGTTTGATGAGCCACAACTCTCCTCCCAAGCTTGATGAGGTGTTATGTACACAAGGGCTTATTAGAGCAAAGCCAGTTAAGGACTAAGAACACCATATATTCAGTACATGGGGGTGAATATGGGCTTAATTGTTTTAAATGGATTTTGTCATGGCTTTCCTATGTTTCTAATGATTTGAAGTTTCACCGAGAGCTATGCTGTTGGACTAAAGAGAATGGCTGTTGTCAGGCTTTGTGTTCTAAATAGTGCTTTATTTTGCCTTTCTTTTTCCTGTCCCTCCTGGTTGCTCCCTTTCTCTGCCCAAAGTCTTGGAAATGTAATCTGGCCCGAGCTGTAAGCTAAAGGCTGGGGATCTGAAAGCAGAATTGATCAACAGCTAAAAAGAAATTAAAAGGGTTTCTAAAGAGGATGTTATGACAATACTGTGGTTTGGGGAACTCTTCATATATTTTATTCAGCATGGTTGGCAATAGTAACACGAAAAAATGCTTATTTTACATTATTTTTAAGATATCCACTTATTTTAGCGCTTATTCTCAAGTGAGCAGCCTTTTGATGAATTATTGCTTATCTTCTATTTAAGTTGAGGTTTACAGCGTTGTTCTGCTTTACTATCCCCTGTGTCTGCCCAGTTCCCCTGACATTTCTCTAATGAACCTGTTTTCTTCAAATGCTTACCCAGGGAATGAGTGCCCTAAGCAGAAATGGTGAGAAAGGAGTGTTTGCTTTTCCTGCGTGGATTCACACGTGTGGTGCCGTGCAGTCTGTGATGCTGTGTGCTTCTCACATGTCAATATGCTCATGCAAGCTGACATAGCTGTGAAGCGTATCCTTTCATTTGATTTTCTTTCTGTTCTCATCTGGAGAAGGAAGAAAACATAAAATTGTATAGAAATTATTAAATGATTGCTTTACAAATGAGCGTTCACAAGATTTTGAGATGAAAGTACGTGTAGGAGATGGGGAAAACATTTCCCTGCGGACTATTTCTGATGCCTTCGGTAGGACAATTCTCTGAGGTCACTTGAAAGTTTTAGGTGACATTTGAGGAAAAAAAAATCCAGCTTTGAATTTAATACAGCTGAGCAACTCATCACCCCACACACTCATATAAATTACATTAAATAGATGTGCTTCTTAAATAAATTAAATATTCCTTTTCATTATCCCAACAACAAATTCTGTGATTCACTTTGATTGTAATAGATGATGTTCTGCTTGGAAGTGAAGATCTGCACCAAGGAATACTAGAACAGATACGCTACTGCTTGCATTGTGCCTGCTTCCTTGCTGGGGTGACTTAAGGTCTCTGTTCAGGGATTTTGATGCTCACTTAATATACTAATTTGTAGATTTGAGGCCTCTGATTGTTCATCTTTTCTGCTCTACTGCAGACTGTTGTTTACTTGCTTTGGTGCTAAACAGTAACCATGCAAGTATAATGAATGTGTTGATTAATCATTTCAGTGTAAATCATTTATATTCCAAATTAAGTGGCTGGGAATAGAGCAGAGAACATTTGTTGGTGTTGTTTTTTTTTTTTACTCCTCTTGCGAGAGCCTGAGATGTCAGCACCTGTCCACCCCACACAGCCAGCAGGCACATCCTTCTTCAAGCCCCATTCCAAACCTAGAAGTCAGACATCTCTAATAGAAGCAGCAATGCTATCTAGGAACAAAATTTACATGTGAAGAAAACTCAGTCCCATTCTAATATCTCTGATGGAGAAGAACTTCCATTTTGGAAGAAGCACATGGATGAAGCCTGTCACCCCAGGGCACTGGCAGCTCCCTAAGGGTCTGAAAGTATTTCCCTGTGGATTGAATGAGTATTTGGGTGTTGAGCATTACAGCCCAGCAGCAATTAGCACTTTCATCTGCAGCCAGTCTCCCACGGACCATGGGAGCCTTTTCAAAACCTCCTGAAATGTGCTGTGACTGCTAGCAATGAACACTTGCATAGTACTCTTCATCAGTAGATCTGCAAGTACTTTTCCAGTGAGATCAGTGACAGGATGTGCACTTTAGCTGGGGAAACTGAGGCACTGAAGAATAAAGTGGCAGTTAACAAAGCTAGGAGTGGGATCCCATTTCTTGACTTCTTGCCCTAGGGTCTTTCTGAATGCTGCCTGGCAAATAGGCTGTAAGCACTATAATGGTAGATCCACGAAGTCTTCCCAAGTCTTTCACAGCAGCAGTCAGTGTGAGGGGTATCAGAATTTTCCTTTGTATCATCTCAAATCTGTTTGTTTGAGCTTGTCGTGGCTCGGTGCATAACAAAGGCAAATGAGACAGTGACTTTCTTAGAAAACACTATTTCACCCAACAAAACGTTTTTCTACAACAGCAAAGAGCAGGTTTTATTTCTGCCGAAATCTTTGGAACCAAATGGAAAAAATTTATCTATAGCTTGGCAGCTATATGCATTATCCTCAGGTTCCTTGCTAAACTATTAAAATTAATCAGGTGGCAAACTTTCATTATGCCAGCTCTAATAAACAAGAAATCCAGGCTCCCAGCACTGGAACTGAGGAAACTCTTCAAAAGCCAGTCAAATCAAATTAAACTGTGCATATGCCAAACTATCTATTTTGATATTGAATCTTTCATACGAAAGTATCACAACCTATTATGTGCTGTATAATAAAGTGCAAATGCTACCAGTGGAGGGATGAGGCTTTGCTGTGTACCCCCTTGGCAGTTCCATTAGTGATGATGGTGAAGCAGGAATCAGCATTTCTGGGTAAAATAACAAGTTTGTCTCAGAGAACCTGGCCTTCTGATTAGATAAAGAAGGTGAACTAAAGGCATTGCATAGGAACAGACTGCAACTTGATGTGAGAATCCAGAAAATGCAAGCAAAATTAATCAGGCAGAAAGAAAAAATGCATTTGGAGAATTGTTAAAAACAATAGAGTTATAATATAGTGCTTGCAAGCTTCTCAGGTCGAATAGGACTGGAGTAACTGAAACTCTGGCAGTTAGAGGCAAAGAATTTGCAGTAGGAGCTGCACACAGCGTTTTCAGATTAGTGAATCACTCCAATAGTGGAGATCTTATTAGTTTAGCTTCAGCGAATGGAGGAGAATGAATCAGGAAGCATGAAGCTGCTGAGAAACCTGGAGCCTGAAAATTTATGGAAGCAGCTCTGAGAAGGATGGCTGCATCTCCAAAGCAAGAGAAAGAACAGGTTGCAGTTTCTAAAGGAGGGTGGTAAGCTAAGCAGGATTTTGTGCTGGCACTCATACATGAAACTTCCTCACACTTCTCTGGAATTTCTAAAAAAAAACAAAAAGCTACTTGGGTTTCTGGGACAAAGGAATTTAACCAAAGAGCCCAAGAAAGCAAATACTCAGTGAAGCTGCTCCAGAAGCAAGCTGGCTGTGTGCACAGCACAGCCTGTGCTGCCCGGTGCTCTGATCAGAGCTCCGTGTAGTGGCGCTCCTCCTGTGTCTGAGCCTGGAAAGCTTTTCCATAGGTGATAGACTGAGAAGCAATGCATTTGTTTCTGGCATGCCTGTGATTAAAGCTCCTCAGGGTCTGTGTGAGACGGCCAATATTCACATGGTGGATTCAGGCAGTCCTGGCACCACCACCAAATCCAAAATAAGAGATCTGCAACACAGCACTGGAGAGATTTGTTCACTAAATTGGGATTAGGCTCAACAGCTGCAAAGTCTTTGTGGTTGGCGCTTGGGGAATATCAACTTGCTGCAGATGAGGGCTCTCACCTGGCAAATTAATTTCCACTTTTAAATTGATCCACCCTGAATGCTGCCCAGATCTGGCTGTGCACAGATCCCAGCACTACCTACAGGCAGATGCTGCTTTGTTGCTGGCTGTGCAGAATGCTTTGGAAATGAGGCAGAAAATGCCTTCTTGTTTATTTGATAACTGAAACTTCTAGACATCAGTGGGCGCATTTATTCCATTTCTCTTGGCACTTGCAGGTTTATTTGATTATGTTTCTTCCTTTAAATGTGTGTTGATGGAAGGTGGCAATTACATTAATTGTCAGCACTGTCACCTTGTGTTTCAAATCTACTCAGGTAAGTGCTCTTCCCAAAATTTTGTGCAGTCTGTTCCTGCAAGCAAAGAATGTTCACCTTACAATGCAGGGCCACCTCCGAAACAATCTGGGAATTTAACAGAGCCACCACAAAGAACAAGAAGATGTTTGGGCACAAGTCCAGTAGCCAGGCCTCTCAGAACTCCATTCTAATGAGAATTTCCTCTCTGACTTTGGGAAAGTCTCCCTGGGGCCTTTTTGCTTATTGAACATGATGAGTGAACCCATTGAATCCAGAGTACAATCATTTCACAGGTCAGTTGTTCATGGAGGAGTTTAGGGCTGTTGGCTTTTTTTGGTCCAAAATATAGACATTATCTTCTGTGTTATTTGCAAAGGAGACTTTTAACGGATGTGATAGAGGATCAGCCAGTCATAAAGTGACAAACGAGATGACAACCATATTTGAGTTTGGTTTTTGTTTGGATGTTAAACAATTGGAATGACTCATGTTAAAAGACAAACAACTAGTTTGCCAAATGTACCTGGTGGAAAGGACTGCACTTCTTGCTCAATAAGCTGAGTGTACCAACAGCCCAGGCTGATCATAGCTGATGTGAGCGGCTGGAGAGAGATCTACTGGGAGAACCCATAACTCCCTGATCTGTTGGCAACTGGGTCTCTTCTCAGAAAGTTTGTAAACCTGCCTCATGGGGCAGGCAAAGGAAAAAGTACCCTATAAACATTTTATGAGCCCTATAGAACATTCTCTACAGGAATGATACAATGGAATACAGAGAGCTGTGAGTG
>PPHD01031473.1:0-10058 GCA_002909625.1 Bambusicola thoracicus | reverse complement strand
CGGAAGGTTGCAAATAATCAGAAAGATAAAAATTGCCAAGTGAAATTAATAGATGACTATGATATGGCTTAAAAGCCCGTAGATCAGTCAAGGGAATAGCATCACCATTTTATAATCCATGAAGTAATAATGCTTTCACAGTTCACATTAAATGTCCTAACTGTAATGAAATCTATTTCAGTGGGGTTAATTTTTTTTTAGATTTTATTCCCTATGCCTGCAGCAGTCTTACTCACAGATTTCCAGTAACACAGGTATTAACTGCACTTCAGCCAATTTAAGATATGTACTTTTAAAAATACCTAGGAGAAATGTTGAAGGATGTTCTATGAGCAAGAAAAAAAGAAAAAAAGAAAAAAAAAAAGAACTGATGTCTCCTTTTTCTTTTTTCTTCCTTGTTGCCTTTTGATTTATTTATATTACTGCTGGAAGTATACACATTTGACTGCTTGACATATGGCAACCAATTCCAGAGCTGAGGAAGCCAGAAGGCTGAAAGCACAGTATTATTTCAGGAAATAATATAGTAACAAGAAGCTTGGCAGCCTTGGAACGTTATAACTTAGAGAGGAGGGCTTTGAACAGATAAAACTGTCCTAAGCAAGTACATTTAGTCTGGGGGTGTTGAGGAAAGTCTTATGCATTTGACTCTTGCCGTTTACTGTGCCTGTGAAAATCTGCCAGATTCTACAGACCTTGGATGAAAGAACATAATTCATATGAGGAAAACAAACAGCTATGTCAATGAAGAATGGGCACAAATTGACTAGGAAGACACTGTGTCTGAATAATGACAGAATTGAAACTTCTATCCCAGTCACATCAAAGACAGAGTGAATATTTATGTTGGCTGTATACGGGGGACTCCCTCAGGTAGAGGCTTTATCCCAGATTCAGAGCCCACATTTTCCCCAGTGCAGCCATCTTAATTTAAGCACCAGTAGTGGTATAAAACTCAGAAAGAGGCACTAAACCAGAAAAGAAATGATACAGAAAATCGGACAAGCTGGAGCACAGCTAAACTGCTAAAGGATTTTTAAAAAACCCTTTTGCTTTTTTCAGTATTCTGAATTCACTGGGTTTTCACCTTTTCTATATTCTTCCTCTGGTTTCCCTAAGGAGAAAAGTTTGTCAGTTTGTGAGCATTAGAGTTGTTAAAAAGCATAAATATTTTTGCTGCTGCTTGAACTGGAGCAGGGCTATCACTTTGCCCTGTAAGCACACGAAGCTGACTTGCAACCCCTTTCCCCATTACTCCCATCATAACTAGTTGATATTTCAGATTTTTATCAGCAGGTGTGAAAGTACAGTCACAGTCTACATGGTTCTGATCTCCTAAGTTATTTCAGTGGATTTGATTTTCTTGTGAAAGATAATTACCATTCCAATCTAGGAAGTCAGAGCTTTACTTGGTGTAACTCAGCAAAGTTCAGATGAATTCTGAGGTAATGAACGTAAGTTGTGCTAGGGGAATTTCATTTTAGGAAACAATTCTTCCCAGAAAGAGCAGTGAGGCAGAGGCACAGGCTGTCCAGGAAGGAGGTGGAGCCACCGTTCCTGGAGGTGTTCAAGAACTGTGTAGATGCGGCACTGAGGGACGGGACCAGTGGGCATGGTGGGGATGGGATGATGGTTGGACTACATGATTTTAGTGGTCTTTTCCAGCCTTAACGATTCTGTGATTCTATATGATACTAAATCACTGCAGCCACTAGAATATACTTCAGATTTGGCAGCAAGAGTATAGCCATTATGTGCTAATGCAAAGTTTTTAGAGCTTTTCTTCTAATATGATCTTTATTCTGAACTGCATGAAGGAAAATAATTATCTGTATGAGATAAAATAACACTATGCATTGCACTGCTCCCACTCTTAAATGATTCTCTGTACTACCTTCAGCTGCAGACAGTCAGTTCCTCCACAGTCAAGGAGTCAGCCTGTAAGCTTCAGGGTCTTTCTCCTTTACCAGCAGTAATGATACAGCACTGAAAATGAATGGCAATTAAATATATCCATCTCTCCAGACATTGAGGATGTTAGGAAGAGGAAAATGAGATTTTGCACAGCATTGTGAGGATAAGAGATTTATACACTTTGAAGGGAAATTATATGGCAGAGTTGCCCTGAAAGACTGGATTTAACAAAACAGCAAGAGAACCTTTGCTTTTCCAGAACACCCTCCTTTTCTGGGCAATGAATATCTATATACATTTTTGCAGACATATGCATTAACTTGAAAAATGCTTGAGAACTATTCTTCCTTCTACTTTCTTCATTTTGATGAACCTTCCATGATTATAAAAAGAAGGAACTTTCTGTGATTTAACCTGGAAGGTAGGTAAATGCTACAAAGTTGTTCACTCACACCCCTGCTCCCAGTGGGGTGGGAGAAAGAATCAGAAAAAAAAAAAGATAGAACTCATGCACTGAAATTAAAACTATTTACTAAGACAAGAAAGGAAGAGAAAATAAAGAAAGATATCAGTAATAACAATTTTATGTATACATATAATATACATATACATATGTATACAAAATAAGTTGTGGACAAAGCAACTGCTCACCACCTGCCAACTGATCCCCAGACAGTCTCTGAACAGTGGCCGCTGCCCCAGCCAACTCCACACCATTTTTTTGCATGACATCATATGATACGGAACATCCTTTCATGAGTTGAGGTCAGCTGGCCTGTCACTGTCCCCTCCCAGCTCCTTGTGCTCCCCCATCCAAGAGCCCTTGGTGGCAGGACAGTATGAGGAGCTGAGAAACTGAAATGCCCTTTGCTCTGTACAGCACTGCTCAGCAACAACTACAACATTGATGTGTTATCAACATCGTTTTTCTCCTCAAGCCAAAACACAGTATCATACCAGATACTATGAAGGAAAAATCAGCTCTGTCCCACCTGAAATCTGGACAGAAATGATGAATATATATCATATGTATATAAACACAGGTTGAAAAAGTTAATTATATTACAGTCTCAGAAAAGCTTGTTTTTCACTCTGCCGCCAAAAAGGGAATGATAGCGCAAATATAAATATTTTATTCTTCTCCTTCATCTGTAATTAAAATGCATAAAATGCAAAAATCTAGTATGCTTTAAATTACCATCATTATGAAAACATGAGCTGGGTTTTCTTTTCTCTTCCCCCTCTTTCCAATTTTTTTTTTTTTTTTTTTTGCATGAATGCATTGGATTTGTTATACTAAAAAGCAAGGTATTAGATTGTTAAGTAAATGAGATACTTTCCTATCAGTCTGTGACTTCAAGTATAAAGGATCATGAACTCACAGAAGCTCCTAATACAAGAAGCAATCACTGGTAGGAAGGGGGAAAAAAAAAAAAAAGAAGAAAAAAGAAAAAGGAGAGAATAAATACATAAATAAGCTTGTTAGCTTAGAGATCTTGCTATGAGGTCATTCACTCACACTAAGCTGGCAATGAGCCTCAGGTTCAAGTGGCTGGTCTGAATTAGGTCTAGTGATGCACTACATGCTTTACTTGAGAGGTCTTTTTTCACACAAAAGAATAATATGTCCAGATTATCCAGAGAAGTTTACACTGCAATATACGGATGGGCTTCAACCCACTCATGGTGGGGTCTTCTCAGCCAACGTAAACACGTGCAGAGGGTGTGTGTGCAGGATGCTGGGAGCCATCACATGGGGATCTGCAGCAGACATCCACAGTTAAAGTTGGAAAGACCAATAAGATCAACTAGTCCAACCATCAACCCACCATGCCCACTAAACCATGTCCCTTAGTGCCACATCCACATGCTTCTTGAAAACCTCCAGGGACCTCAACCCTCACAGCTCTCTCTGAGAAGAAATTTTTCATAATACCCAACCTGAACCTCCCCTGGTGCAACTTGATGCCATTCCCTCTCATCCTATCGCTGTTACCTGGGAGAAGAGGCTGATCTATTTGCAACAACCTCCTTTCAGAGACTTGTAGAGAGCAATAAGGTCTCTCCTGAGACTCCTCTTCTCCAGACTGAACAATCTCAGTTCCTTCAACTGCTCCCCATCAGACTTGTGCTCCAGACCCTTCACCAGCTTCATTGCCCTTCTTTCAACACATTCCAGGGCCTCAATTTCTTTCATGTAGTGAGGGGCCCAAGGCCAAATACTGTACTTGAAAAATCCATCGTAATTGTTCCAAGGAGGAGACAAAACTGGTGATAAGCATTCCAGAGAGTTGCCCTGGGCAGAGTTTGGTACACTTTCTATGCTGGAAAGAACATTCAACATAAACCTTGATCATGTGCATCTTCTGCTTATGCATCCTTGGGAGTTGCACAGTTTCTTCTGCCCACTTGAACCTAGAAATTACTATGTCTTAATTATCTGGGAAGGATCATCTAAAAGGAGGTTGTGCCAAAATTATGAAAGCAAAGGGAAAATACATATCTTGAGTAGTGTCTAGATCACAAATGTGACAGTTGTTTTTCCTTTCTCCATAAGAAGAAACTCCTTGAGCTCCTTCTCTCACAGCAGGATTGATGTACAGAAAACGCTCAGAAATGCCACTTAGGCAGAGATCATTGAAGTCACAGCCTGATACAAACCTAGGACTCAGTGCGAGCTCTCAGTGCTCACACATTTATCATCTTCTTGTCTTACGTAAGTGCCCAGACTGGCCTCTCCAAATGCCCCAAGAATGACCCTTCAAAAATTCTGCATTTAGCCTTTCTGAAGTCTTTGTCTGCCTGTAAAATGTTATAGCCTGATTCATTAATGCCTATGAGATGCATTTTGATGAAAGAGATAATGGAAATACACAAGGGTTCTTCTCCTTTATTAGGAAATAATGCTTTCACTCTCAGTTTTCAGCAGTCCAGTGCTCCCCATAGCAAGCATTGTCAGAAACTGGCTAATACATAATTGGCAGTGAGGATTTTTTTCCCATTTGCCATCTCAGATTATATTAGTGTGGTCAGATAGTATTCTTTCTCACACTCTCAGTCTGTCTGGTTATCAGATTCATAAAAAAAATTTCTTGTACTATGGTTCGTGGGAAAAACACAGGCCTGCAACAAGAAGAAAACCTGCCACACATGTATGACCAGCCATATGCTTAATATGACTGAGCAGCCCTACCAGCTTCATCAGTTTGACTGAGGGACAGTCTGTCACTGAGCGAAGGCAAACAGATGCAGAATAGACATGCATTTCAGGTTCATCCAAGACCAGACGGTTTTTATCAGTTTGTGCTGATTAATAATATTTTATGGTGACTGCTATCCTGTCTGGATGCCCACTGGTGGCACTTCCTTGTGGACATGCTGGAGACAGTGCTGTAGCAGACATTAACTCTTGCCCAGCCCCAGCCTCTCTTTTACATCAGCTGCGCAGAGGTAGTGGCTGTCGGGCTCATGAGTTAAATTCAGATTTTCCATCACATCACTCTTCTCAACAAAGAGGATGACCCCCGTTCTCACACAGCAATTATAAAAATTCACTGCAATTCACAGTGCACTTGAACTCAGAGTTAAATTAGCAGGGCAAAAGCATGAACAAGAAGTGAGATCACAGTCATAATTCCTCCAGAATATAAACCAAGCTCACTAGGCCATGGAGATTACTGGTCCCACTGAAACAGCATCAAATGTGGTGATGTTTCCAGGCTTTCAGAAGTCCTGTTTCGTGTAGAGAAGTCTCCTGTTTCTTATGATTTCCCCTTGAAGCACCCAACAGAGTAGATCCTGAATAGGTGGGAATTGTCTCCATCCAGCTCCTTAGGTTTTCAGAGGTCTCTGCCACCATAAGCAGGCAGCATAAGATGAAAAGAGGCTTGGTACTTATCATGGAACTGGAGCTAATGCGAAAGAGGTGTTGCACTGGAACAGGCTTCCCAGGGAAGTGGTCAAGTGACCACCAGCGGAAGTTTTAAGAAAAGGGTGGATGTAGCACTGAGGGACATGGTGTAGTGGGCACATTGATGAAGGGTTGATGGTTGGATTTAGTGATCTTCATGGTCTTTTGCAATGATAATAATACTGTGACTCTAAGTCAGATATGAAAGACATGGCACCACATCACACAAGTTATATTCCTTCACTTCCGTGATTTCTACAGCATTTCAAGAAAGGGTAATAATCCCAGACCAGATCTCATTGGGAAATTCCAGAAGTGAGTTCAAATGTGGCCCGCCACAGAACCTTTCCAGTGGCTATCTGTACTGTTCATGTAATGGGGCAATAGGTCTAGTGAAAGAATGCTAAATGCAAGCCCCCACTGCAGTCTGAATGCTTGTCATTTGAAACCTTGGCTAAGATCATTAAATTAATTCCAGCTGAACCACCAAACTCCTCTTGAGCCCTATCAAAACTCAGCTCCTGCTTTGCCATAGATTGCAGAGGACATTGGAACAGGACCAAAGGTTGGACTGCTTTTGAATTAATAGCCAAGCAGAAAAACAAATATCCAGAACAGCTTTTTTTCTGTGTTTTATATCTTGGTATTAAAGTTTTAGACTTAAAACATCAAGAAAAAATTGTTAAGAAGAAGAAGAAAGTAATTTGAATGAGAGCAGCATAAAGAGGAAACAATATCCAGAGAATAACACAAGACTGCTTTAGTCCTTTTTCTTGAGAATTTTTATGAATCTATAATTTTATAATTTACCTAATATACTAGAGTGACATTTCATGCTGGCATATTGTGTCCTTTTAACGGCCTCAGTATGACTTGCTGTGACTTTTGCACTGAGATGCTGCTGCAAGGACTTTGTTATTCACACCTCAACAGTGGTGCCTTTAGTTATTTGCTATAACATTTTCTGATTCACAGCTAAGTACTTATAAAAGAAGGACTAAAACAGATCACCTATACTGCAGTGGCACTTGATACAGAGAGGTCAAAGACTGCAGCAGCCCAAGCAGCTCAGATACCTCCATGCAGCAGGATGCTCCAGGTAGCAAAATCTGCTTGGAGATCATTGGCAGATAACACCATCACCATTCAGGTGCAGGCCAGCACTTCTATGGGATTCCACACTGCCGTGGGGCACTACAAAGAATAGGACTGGCCAGGACACCAGTGTCATTGTATGACCAAACTATTTCCGTTTCCAGCTCCTAAACAGCATTTCTGAAGCCACCTTAACCAGTGAGTGCACACCTGGTGCGACTGCTATACTTTTTAAAGTTTTCGAAGTCTCCTAATACACTGACATTGACTTGGACACAACCAAGACATGCTCGTTTCTTATTCCAACAAAAATTTGAGCCACCCACAGAAACAGCACATAAAGCTGTGCAGAAAAAAGGCCCCCAGATACATCATAACACAGATCCAAGTTTCCCAACAGCTGGTTCCTTGACTAGCATCACCTTTTGCTAGTGTGTATTAGGAGCTGAATCATTTAAGGATTAACTCTCCCAGGCTTGCCTGGAGTATCAGAGGAAATATTATTTTAATGCTATTTTATACCACAGAATGATAGGGATATGATGGGTGGACTGTTCAATGGACAAAGAACTGGTTGTGAAATCGTACTCAGAGAGTGCTGGGCAGTAGCTCAATGTCTGGATGGAGATCAGTGACAAGTAGTGCCCCCTAGAGATCAGTACTGGGGCTGATGCTATTTAATATCTTCATCAGTGACACCAACAGTGGGATCAAATGCATCCTCAGCAAGTCTGCAGATAACATCAAGCTGTGTGGCGTGGTCTACATATCTGAGGGACTGGATGCCATTCAGAGAGACCTAGACAGGTTCAAACAGTGGACCCAGGAGAACCTCATGAGGTTCAATCCAAGTGCTGGGTCATGGTAATAACCACTATAGGTAAAAAAAGGAGGAAGCACAGCCCTGCTGAAAAGGACTTGGGGGTATGGGTAGATAGGAAGCTGGACACCAGCCAGCAACATGTCCTTACAGCCCAGAAAGCCAACCATGTCCTGGGCTGCATCAAAAGAAGCATGGCCAGCAGGTCGAGGGAGGTGGTCCTGCCCCTCTACTCCATGTTGGTGAGGCCTCACCTGGAGTATGCATCCAGATGTGGAGTCCACAATACAGGAGAGACATGGACCCATTGGAGCACGTCCAGAGGAGGTCCATAAAAATGATGCAAAGGATGCAACACCTCCTGGTGAGGACATGCTGAGAGAGCTGGAGCTGCTCAGCCTGCAAAAGAGGAGCCTTTGAGGTGATCTGCTAGTGGCCTTTCAGTATCTAAAAGGGAGCTATAGGAAAGAAGGGAACAGAGACTCTTCAGCAGGGTCTTTTGTGAAAGAACAAGGGAAAATGATTTCAAACTAAAAGAGAGGAGATTTAAATTGGATACAAGAAAGAAGTTTTTTTACCATAAGGGTGGTGAGGCACTGGAACAGCTTGCCCAGAGAGGTGGTGGATACCCCATCCCTGGAGACATTCAGCATCAGATCGGATAGCACTCTGAGCAACCTGATCTAGCTGTAGATGTCCCTGTTCATTGCAGGGAATTGCACTAGGTGGCTTCTAAGGCTTCCTTCCACTTCAAATTATTATATGATTCTATGATTCTGTGATTCCATGAATAGCCCTAGAAAGTTGAAACATGACATCCTTTACTCCAGTCTTTCATATATACTTGGATGGATTAGATAAGAGTAAAATCTTCCTATCTCACCTTTCTTGCCTGTGGCTGACTGAATTTGGTACTATTTCACTGATGCAAAGTATATATTTTATGTGGGCAGATGATGGAAAGCACGGGATTTACAATATTTGTAGTCTGATAGCACACAGGCATCCAAACATGCATCATAAAGCATAGTTGCTCAAGGCAAGATCTTGTAACACTTGAGCTCTTTTGGTTTCCATTTTTCTGTTTTTAATAGGACTAGCACACTTCTTTCCCAGAGCACTAGCTATGTCACTGTCATTCAGACAAAGTGGGATCCATGAAGATGCTTGAAAAAGTTCTGTGTTCAAAAAAGAAAATATTTTTTTCCAGTCTGATTCTTTGTTCCATGCTACACACAGCAAATATGGAAGAGACAATAAGTGAACTCCGTTTGTCTCTAGTCTCCTCAACTATATTTTCTTGAGTTCATGTCACCATGTAGTATTCTCCAGCAAAAACAGTTTTAATTCAGGACAAATACCAGCCTTAAAACCTGTACATCAAAGGGATTTTGCACTGTGTTTGATTCAAAGAACACAGATGTAAGAAATATTGAGGTGCAAGCCCAGCCTCATGGGCAGGGATAAAACTGAGCTAGAGCCAAGCTCAAACAATGCCGGTGTTTGAGTCACACACTCCATACAAACCTGCTCTTAATCATAGGCTTCCTGCCCTTATGTTTGTCCCCTTGTACTTCACAACGGAGCAGCAGGAATATTTTAAACAGCTGCAGTTCTCTCTTTATTTGCATTTCGGGGATCATTAAGTGCTACAGAACGCAGAAACATGGTTGTCTCTCTAATTAACTCCTCAGGTGAGCAGTGGAAATGGAAAAGGCTTTTATAGAAACTTGGTCCAAGGCACAGAGCCAACCTAACTGCCCCTGGGCTGACTCATTAATGGCTCACCCTTGATTAGAGGCTGCCAGCAGGGCAAAAACACCTCCAAAGGTTTTCCTTCTTTTTCCTGGTAGGGGGACACAGACCCCATTTCCCTGCCCAGTAGAGACTGCGGCTTTCTGAGGTGGCACAAGAAGCTGTGACTCACATCTGCACACCAAAGGGAACACGTTCCCCCACCAGGTGCTGCCACAAATGCTGTGGCCATTGTCATGGCCACCACAGTCCCACTGTTCCTGGGACTTGGTACAGGGCTCACACACTGCTTATAACCTGCACATATTTCCCACTGAAATTGCTTCCACAGAAGCTTTTCTTTTTTTGCTATACTGCACTTCCGTATTGATGACGACTTGACAAAAAGTAGCATGAAAAACTCTAAAACATGAAAGGAACCTCCTTACTCTGTCAGAGTTATATTTCAATTTGTGCAACAGCATCCATGCGGGTGCTTCTTCACAACAATGACAAACCCAAAACATTCAGACTTGTAAAAGATTGATTCATCAGTTACAGGTCATTCCACCACTGAAGTCTTTT
>PPHD01031472.1:0-10058 GCA_002909625.1 Bambusicola thoracicus | reverse complement strand
CAGCCCAACCACCGTCTGTCCTGTAGGACGTGGCGCTGAGTGCTCAGGCAGCTGTGCTGACCTTCCCCGAGCACGACTCCGTCTTCCTCTGGAGGCAGAAGAGGGATTGGGTCATCCCCCCCATCAGCTGCCTCGAGAACCACCGGGGGCCCTACCCCATGAAGCTGGTGCAGGTACGGGGCTGAGGGCTGAGCCGCCCCCGGGCCGGGCTGAGCGCAGCATCACCGCGATGGGCAGCGGGCCGTGGGTGTCCCCTCTCACCGCCCCGCCTCGCCGCCAGATCAAATCCAACAAGGACAAGGAGTCCAAGGTGTACTACAGCATCACGGGGCAGGGTGCGGACAGCCCGCCCGTGGGCATCTTCGTCATCGAGCGCGAGACGGGGTGGCTGGAGGTGACGGAGCAGCTGGACCGGGAGAAGATCGATCGCTACACCGTGAGTGGGGGCCGTGGGGCGGGTGGGGCGGTGCGGTGCGGGGCTGTGCGGGCTGACGGTGCCCCCGCAGCTCTTCTCCCACGCCGTGTCGGCCAGCGGGCAGCCCGTGGAGGACCCCATGGAGATCATCATCACGGTGATGGACCAGAACGACAACAAGCCCGTGTTCGTCAAGGAGGTCTTCGTCGGCTACATCGAGGAGAACGCGAAGCCGGGTGCGGGGGCTGGCGGGTGGGTGGGCGGGGGGCCGGGAGCCCCGGGATGGGGCGGTGCCGGGGATGGCGCTGCCGCGTCCCACGAGTGACGTCTGCCCGGCTCCGCGCTCTGCCCAGGCACCTCCGTGATGACCGTGAACGCCACGGATGCGGACGATGCGGTGAACACGGACAACGGCATCGTCAGCTACTCCATCGTCAGCCAGCAGCCGCCCAGCCCGCACCCCCAGATGTTCACCATTGACCCGGCCAAGGGCGTCATCAGCGTGCTGGGCACGGGGCTGGACCGGGAGGTGGGCGCTCTCCTTTGTGCCCGCCGTGGCGCACGAGCCCACGCACAGAGGGGTGGTGAGACGCGCTGTGGGGATGCGGGGCCTCTGACGGCGGTGCCCTCATCCTGCAGACCACTCCCAACTACACACTGATTGTCCAGGCCACGGACCAGGAGGGCAAGGGTCTGTCCAACACCGCCACGGCCATCATTGAGGTCACGGATGCCAAGAACCCCAGCACCGATGACATCCTGAGGACCAACAAGGTCGGTTGCACCCCTCCCGGACAGTCCTCATGTGGATGAGGCTCCGGGCCATTCCCTGTGGCCCAGGGGGGAGCTGGGCTCCATCACGCAGGCAGCCACACCTTGGCACACTGCAGGAGACAGGCAGGTCGAACGAGCACAGCTCGTCCAGGGCGAGACCCTAGGGGCTCAGCCCTGGTTTGGCACCCCAACATCCATCCGGGCTCAGGTCCACCAGCCCTGGGGTTGCAGTGCTGCCAAAGCGTGGGTGCTGTCGAGGCACCTGGGAGCACTGCCCAGTGCGGAGTTGCCTGCGCGGGCCGGCCCAGCTGGGGAGGAGCGTGCTGGGATAGCGGCGCTCAGCCCGGCAGCTCTGTGGGGAGGGCAGCTGGAGCAGGGGATGGCGTTCTGAGCGGTGGCACTGGACGCGGGGAGCTGGAGGAGCAGGATGGAGGTGAGGCAGGTAAGCCACTGGGTGCCCTCATGTGCTGTGGCGCCTCCAGCACTGCCAGCAGCCAAGGCCCATAGCCGGTACTGGGCTGGAAGCGAGCACCCACTCCACTCAGAAGAGTTCAGCGTCTCTCGGACGTCCCACCCCATAAAGGGGCAGGTGCATTGCTCTGACCCTGCGCTGGCTGCCTGCCCCAGGCAGCCCGGGAGCACTTGCAGGGTTAATATCCCCCGCACGTGACACGGTGACACTGCAGATCAGTGCAGGCCGGGAAGGCGATGGGGACATGGCTGCTTCCAGGCAGCCAGCAGCATGCAGGCACGGGGCTGAGCAGGAAGCCAGGCAGGCAGCCCTCCTTCCTGGCAGAATGCCCACGCCATGGGTAGCAGCGGTGCCCACGGCATCCAGGCGGCTGCTGGGCTGCAGCACGGCCCTGTGCCCCAACAGTTGGCCTCAACAGCGTGGGAGGGTGGTGGGCACCTGTGTGCTGGGGGCACAGCACGGTGGTGGGGAGGGAGAAGTGCCAGGAGGGACCCAGCTGCACGGACACCAGCTTGGAGTGCATGGGGCACTGCCAGAGGGGGCTGGGGACACCCAGGGATGGGGGGGTGCCCAGCTGTGACAGTGCCTACCCTGAGCTCCTCACCACCCCAACCACGGGGGCCAGGAGGCACAGCATGGTACTACGGGGGGTGGATGGCAGTGCAGAGGCACACCCCAGAACTGTTCCCTTCCTGTGCCACAGGCTCCAGCCAAGCCCGATGTGCTGAGCGGTTCCCTGACCACCCATGTGCTGAACACAGCCACAGGGCTGCCCGCTGCCGGCCTCACTCTGCGCCTGGCAAAACTGGGGGAGCCAGGGGGACAGTGGACGGAGCTGGCACAGAGGTAGGAGAGTCAGCAGCAAGCAGGCAGAGGAGACTGCTGCCCACATCCCCCATGGTGACTTCTGGGGCCAGCCACATTCTGCTTCCTTCTGCTTTCAGGTGGACGGATGCAGACGGGCGCTGTTTGCCCCTCCTGCCCCCTGGGCAGGCTGAGGCTGGCACCTACAAACTGCGCTTCGAGACAGCAGCTTACTGGCAGGGCCTGGGGTACACCAGCTTCTACCCCTTCGTGGAGGTACCCAGGGGCTGAGCATGGGGCTGGGGGGTGCTGCTAGGAGCCAACTCTGGTCACAGCAGGAGCTGCAGGGGTATGGGTGCTGTGTCCATGCTTGCAGGAGCTCATAATCCTCAGCTTCTGCTGCACTGCCAGCACTGCTTGCAGGGATGCCCAGGCTATAGGTAGAGGAGAGGGCTGCTTTTGGCTGTGACTTTAACCCACCCACCACCTCCCTGCTCTCCCCTAGGTTGTCTTCACCATCACTGACCCAGCCCAGAAGCTGCATGTCCCACTGCTGATCAGCCCCTACTCCTACACAACATACCGGGGCAGTTAAGGCAAGGCACGTCCTCGCTCCGGTGCCACGGGGAACTATTTGACTGATACACCATTAAAGGACTCAAACAGCACCATCAGTCTCAAAAAATTTGCTTTCCTTCGGGTCAGATGCTGGGAGCACGAGGCAGGCACAGCCCTGCTTCCTGCCCCAGGAGCACCCGCAGGTGCTGCGTGGTGTCACGTGGGCACTGCCACAAGTCCTGCAGGGCCCTGCCCCACTGTCTGCCCCACCACAGGGCTCTCCAGGGGCTTGAATCCCAGGTTGTCCAGCGGGATGCCAAAGGACATCAGCTTTGCCTCCATTGTCTGCAGCATGTCGTTGTGTGCCTAGAAGGAAAATGCTCCATGTTCTGGGCTGCCATCCCGAAACCCAGCCTGGTCCCTCCCTGCCAGGGCATGGGCACCCTGCAGTCTCCTGAATGGTGGGGGCCCCTCAACAGACCTTGTTTCACAGGGAAATAAGGGAATGGGGAAAACTGCAGCCTGGGCTGGCATTCCAGGGCACTAAACAGAGGAGCCAGCCTCTGCTCAAGGCCTGGAGGGAAGGCTTCTGCTCTTCCTTCTGCTCCCCCAGCCCCAGAAACACAGCACGACCAAGCCCCTTCCTCACCTTGCAGGCTCGGGCCAGCTGGAACTGCAGGTCCTCAATGGTGGCGTTCTTGGAATTGAGCACATCCTGCAAGCGGAGAAAGCTGTGTTAGACTTGGGTTGCTGGCACCAAGGGTACATCAGCCTGGAGCCACGCTGCAGGCCAAAGCATGTGGCACAGAACACTGAGCAGATGCTTGCACTTGGACACAGCCAGGCAGACAGTCACCACCCTGGAGCCAGTGCTGCCAGGGACAGCCAGCCCCAGGCAGAGGCAAGGCGCAGGGACCTCCCAAACCATGAGCAGGAATGCCATCAGAGCCCCACCATCAGCATCACCTGCCTTGCTGCAAGGGGGGGCGGATGGCAGCACCTGCTCCTGCAGCACCTCCCTGCTACCACAGCACCAGGGGAATTACAGGGAGAGTCTCCCCAAGATGACGCTGGTGGCTGAAGGCAGCTGAGCAAAGGAATTCAAGGACCCCAGCAGCTGTGGGAGAGCGCGACGCCTCGACGCCTTCCCAGGAATGTGTTTCCTAGTCTGCTGCTGTGGCACCTGCTCGTAGGTGGCAAATCCACTGTCCTGTCACACAGACCAAAAGCCTGAGGCTGCTGCTGTGTTCATCGCCAGAGCTCCCTGGCAAGAGGGAGTCTGTGAGCACTGCAGTCACCCACCACTGAGGGGACCAGGAATGGAGCAGTACAAGCAGGAGGACACCAGGGAAGCAGCGGCAAAGCTGAGCAGGGAACCTGCATCCCTTGTGTCTCAAACCAACGTAAAGCAAATGCTGCTTCTCCAGTTACTGCTGCTGCATGCTCTAGGAATGCGGGTCTTTGAGCCACCACACCGCGCCAAGGCTCTCTGCATATGTATTTTTAGCATGCCAGACATTGCAGAGCTGCTGGGAACCTGTCTGTGCTGCCTCTGCAGCCAGCAGGGCGAGGAGAGGGGCATGGCTGAGGCTCACCAGCGGTGGCTCCCTACACAGAGTGCCCAGGGTCGCTGATACGGGCCCTGCATGCAGCCCTCTGCTTGGCAGCACATCCAAATGCCACATGTCACCTGTCAGCACAGAGACCTGAGCAGCACTGCCTGGGGCCACTCTCCTTGAAACAGACTCCACCTGAGAGAGAGATCAGTGCCAAACGCCCACACGCCCCACTCTCCAAGGAGAGCCAGAGCGCCCTGCGGCACCGCACAGTTATGGGTGTGCTGGGAACAGCTGACACAACAGTCACAGCCCGGCTCTCCACATGGTGCAGAGCAGCACAACAGCAGAGCAGACTGAGGCGCTTTCTGCAGTGTTCTGAGGCTGGGGACTGGCCATACAGGCAGGTATGCAACAGTGCAGAGAGGACAAGGACTGTTTCCTGCCACACAGCCAGGCTCTGCCCTCACGCTGCCCATGTACCTCAGGACCTGGCCACACTCGTATCTCCAAGGTCTGCGTTTGCCCCAGAGCAGCCACCAGGGCAGCCTCTGCCCTTCAAGAAGAGGAAAGGGCAGCTTCCACAGAGCCCTGCAGCAGTACACAGTACCTCCAGCTTGTGTGAGACCAAGGAGAGGGCGCCTGGCTCGAGGTTGGAGGCTGCAAAGACCTCGCTGAGCTCCACCTCCTTTTTCTCCAAGACATCGAGGAGTCCTTTCAGCTTGCGTTCCAGGAGCAGGTTCTTGAACCCAGTCTTCTGCTGCACCTCATTAATGGCTTTGGTGAACTTCTGGTAGAGCTCATCTCGCTCTGCCTGTACCTGCTCCAAAACATGGCACAGCTTCGCACCATCCTCAGGACCCTTTGAGATATCTTGGCTTGCTGCAAGCCTCCCCCCGCCCTTCCTGAGCTCCTGAAGGGAGCAAATAGGCCTTCACTGTCCTCCCACAGCAGCAGAGACACCACGTTTTGCTCAGCCTGGCCCTGACTCCATGCTCCTCTGTGCTCTGTCCCAAGGCACTATTCTGGACCACAGAGGGGCCCCAGCATGCAAGGGTCTCTCCTCCCCTCCTTGCAGCTGGCAGGAGTCCCCGGATTACAGCTAGTTAATAAGTGTCCTAATTAGAATCTCTCCTCCGAAGCCTATTTCTGACTGCACTGAATATGTTGCTGCCTTAATGATGGATTGTTAACGAGGCCTCAGATCAGTGCTCATATTCCTGGGGATTTCTACGAATTGCAAATGAGCTCTGTTCTGCCTCAATAAATTTATCTGGGTTAGCTGCAAGGGAGAGGCTCAGTTTGGGAGAACTCAGTCAACAGAATATTCCTTGAAGAGGCTGCACGACAAGCAAGGAAGTGACATCCACACGCTAGCAGAATGAGGGAAAGATCTGTCCCCATATCTCTCCCCGCTGTAGTGGGAGCCTCTGTACGCAGCTCCACTCCTGACCCAGTGCCACAGCCTCCCACCAGCAGGCCAGGAGGGGACCATCAGCACACGCATGATTGCTCAGTGAAGTACAAGGCTGAGCCTGTCTGCTGAGCATGGGAGACGCCAAAACTGTGATAAGCTTTGTTGGAAGCAGCAGCTAATGCGCCGCTCTGGATTAGAGACTTGGAAAGCTTTCAGCTAAGCACAGCACAGGCAGCCTCTGCTAAGTCCTGGTGCCTAAACCTCTGCATGGGGACAGGGTTTGGAGAGAGAAACAGGATGGCCAGACCCACCTGCAGTTCTCACCTTACTGAACCGCTGCTCCAGTACTTCATGTTCCCATCGAAGGTCTTTCAGTTCCTTCTGTGTGACTTTCAGATGAGCTTTTGTGTTCTGCAAGTAGGAAGCAACAGTTACAAGAGCATGGACTTTTCTGGGAGGTGGGCAAGGGGGAGAGCAACTAGCAGAAGACATGAGGTTGAGAGAACTCAAGCTACAGCCACACCAATATCCTTCCCTCTCTGCAGCAGGGGCTGCTCTTCTTTCTTGCTGCCACAGACCCAGAGTCTTGTCTGAGATCCTATACACGCCTAACTAAGCTGAAAGGGACTCAAGGGCATTTGCTCAGCAGTCTGGCCAAAGAGCTCTCTCAGCCGAGCGGCAGAGGTCACTGCTGAGTGATGCCAGGAAACAGCCACGGTGACTCAGGGAAGAATAGAAAAGGGCTCAGCAGGGCTGGCAGCTCACCATCAGAGCCTCCTTGTCCTTATCGTAGTGGGCCAACTTCTTCTGCAGCTCAAACACCTGCTCCTGAGTCTGCTGCAGGGAATCCTTCAGTTGCTTGTTCTGGAGCAGGGCATCTGCCTTCTCCTTTTCCAAGTGAGTCTCTCTCTTCTTCATCTCCTCCATCTGTTCCTGTTTTGGGGAACACAAGTGCTAGCTCCTAGAGGAAGGGTCTGCCCAGCTCCTCACAGCTTCCCAGGTCAGGACACCTTCCCAGTGCTGGCCCAGCAAGCCACATCACCCAAGCGCACAAGAACTTTGCTCACGTAATGGTGTACAACTCCCAGGAAAACAGTAATGCCAGTACTTCCACAAGGGAACTGGCCAGAACTGGGATAAGTTAGTGGACCAGTTCCCCAGTGACACTACACAACAGGGCTGCAGCAGCGGGGTCAGAGAGCAGGCAGGCAGTACCTTCAGCAAGCTGATAAGTGCCAGGTTTTGGAAAGTGACATCATCGTGGTAGTTCTTGAAGTCATGGAAGGCTTTCTCATGGTTCTTCATGAGCTCACTGATCTGGTTGTTTTTCCTCTCCTCGACTTCATGGATCTCAGTCTTTCGGCGCAAGTCAAGCTCATCCCGCAGTGCTTGCATCTTCTTGTTGTACTTGGCCTCCATCTCTGGGGAAGTGCACAGGGGCTGAGTGAAACCCTCCCATGGAACCTACACCTATGCACCTGGGCTCTGTTAGCAAGCAGCAGCCCAGCACATGCCACTGCAGCATTGCTTGAGGACAAGATGCTCATTAACAGCCCCACAGCAGCTGCCACCAGCACACGGAGCATTTATGTTGGGACCATGGAGAGCAGAGCCCAGAAATAGCATCCTGGAAACAGGGCATGGAAATGCTCCAAGGCAGCCCGTGAGAACCTGATGTGTCCCCTGAGGAGGGCACTGGAGCCAGGACTTAGATCTGCAAGGACTCCTCCAGCCACCCAGACAGGCAGCTGTGCTCAGCAGCACAGGCTGGCAGCAGCGAGAGCCCTGCCTCCACCCAGCAGCTCACACGACAGACGTCTGTCCAGGCTCCACTTTCACAGCACCTTCAAGCCAGGCTGAGAGTTCAGCTTGGACAGCACTGTTAGCCATGCAGCCTGGCAGCTGTGAGCACAGAGAGCAAGAAGCAGGAGGGGAAGTGGCCTCTTTCTGCTCCAGGTAAGCTAACAGCACAGAGGAGCTCCAAGGAGACTTCCTCAGCACACAGACACAGGGGCTTCGAGCACATTCTGACCTTTCAGTTGTCTCTCAAAGTCATTGCACAGCTGTGTGATCTCCTCCTCTTGTTTCTGTTATGGAAAAGTTTTGTGTTAGAGGCAGACAACTCAACCCTGAGATCACTGCATCACTACACAGTGCAGGCTAGTGGCAGTCATTCTCCAGTCTCTGATGTCCACACAGGCCATGCCCAGCCACAGGGCTGGAGTCCAGCAGTCAGGTGCTGTCCCAGCAAGCAGACAAAACCCATGGTCAGCCACATCCCGAGGGAGCCTTTTCTGCTCCCTGGGAAAGGCTGCCACCACAGCACGAACCTATTACCTGAGCCAACACTGGTGCATTAGGTTCTCCAGCTGTCCTTGTGGCTTTGAGCCATGAGGCCAACTCCTTCCTGCGGGAGAATTTTCACAGGACTCGCCCCAGGAACCCACCCTCTCTGTTTCTGTACTTTTTCCAGTGCCTCTCAAGTACATCCGACACTGATACCTGTGGGAAACCTCATTCCCCCTTGCCAAGACACCAGAGGATGCAGTCTCCTGCTCGCACACCAGGGACCCACCACTTCCCTCTGAACCTTGCATGCAGATCTGGTCCCCACTGCCCCACCAGACACCTACCAGGCGCAGGTTTTTCACCACCACCTCATTAGCCAGCTCTTGCTCCTTCAAGTCCACTTTCAAGGAACGCATCTCCTTGCGCAGCTCTGTCTCCTGAGCCCAGTGATCCTTCTGGGCCCGTTTCATGGACAAAGTACCCTCTGCTTTCAGCTCACTGAGGTTTTCCTGGTGTTCATACAACAGGTGCTTCACCTTTTGTTTGTAAACCTGAAAACAAACCAGAGACCAGGTGAGAGGCATCAGCGGAAGCCAGCAGGAAAACATCTGAAGTTCAGATATGACCTGAGGCACTCCCAACTTATATCCAGCCCAGCTACTCCCCCTCTGTCTCCTTCTCTCATCTGCTCTGACCTGCTGACTCTCTCCCACGGCATGAGGGAAGGAAAAGGTCCACACATCTCACCCTCCCACCTTGATCTCCACTTGATGCCGCTCCTCCGCCTCCTCCATCTCCCTGTCCTTGTTACGCAGCTCTGCTTTCTTCTCCTCCAGCTGCCGTCGGGTTATCTCCCAGAAGGTGTGAATCTTGTCACGCTCCAGCTGGAAGTAGTTGCGCTCTTCCCGCTCCCGGTCCAGCTCCTTCCGGAGACGTGTAATGTGCTCCTGCAGCTGCAAAGCGAAGAGGAAAAGAGAAGTAGGGGGAGAAGGGGCACAGCTCCCTTGAAAAACATGCTCCAGAGATATCAGTGGTGAGCTCTGTTACAAGCCTGGAGGACACGGTAGCCTTTATTGAGACAGAAAAGGGAGAAGAGAAGGAGGGAAGTGCTCAGGACTTGACAAATGACCCCTGAAAAAGAGCGACAAGATCTCTTCCTATCATAAGCAGACAGGGCTCAGGCATTCCGTCTCACATTCTCGGATGCCAAATAACACTGAGACATGCAAGATCTTATCTGCAGAGCAAGGTGCCCCAGTACAGTGCCATCTCCTCCTGTGTTTATAAGACATGCAGGGCAGCAGGCCCATGTTGGGCAGCTATGGCCTCTGTCTGTCCTCACTGTCCCTAGGGGAGCCTCTCACCCCACAGAGTAGCATAATTTGGGATGTGCTGAGGGTTCAGCAGGCCGCAAAGCACAGAGCTGTAGGCTGAGAGATCAGAGGGTTGAGCTTAAGCACAACAGCCTGCAGAGAAGAGGCTGCTCATAACAGAAAGGTAAAGGAGCTCCAGTTACAGAGAGGAACAGCCAGATGGAGGGAGAAAATGCAGAGAGAAACACTGATTCTAGTAGAATTGGTCAGCTTACTTTCTACAGGAACATACCACAAAACATAAAGCACTTATCAAATAATATTCTCACCAAAGGTACCTTTTCCAGAACATTTCCATACTTAGCAGGAGATCAGCACAAGAGAACAGGATTATGGGACGAGGGGAAAAGAATGAGGGCAGGAGGTAGGAGAGGAGAGTGCCACAGGACAGCAGAAGCCA
>PPHD01031470.1:0-10059 GCA_002909625.1 Bambusicola thoracicus | reverse complement strand
TGTGTTTCAATACGTTAGAAAATGATTAGAGAATATAAAATCTTGGGTTGGTAGCATAAATCTCAAACATCACATAACGCTGATAGAGGGCAGCAAGTTGTACTACCTATATACATCTTCACTTAAGGAAATCAATTTACCAGACTGCAGTTGGCAAGTTTGGAATGCAAGAAGGTTCAGCTTTGATTTTCATTTTCTTACATACTGAGGTTTTATTGTAATTCTTGTACAAAAATATCGTGCAAGTATTGTACAAGCACTTGTACTTCTACAGGTATTCATTTCCCACCCTCAACAGTAGCCTGTGCACAACACTAGAAGAAATGCCAAAAGCAGCACCTGCTAAAAAATTCACTGAGCCAAACCACCAGGTAAAAATATAGTAAGTCAGCTGCAATTGATCACCACAAATGAAATTTATCTTCCATAGCTCCCATGTCTCTTCCCCTCCACATGAATTAAATGCAGGATAATCCAAACTCCTTTTAATTACATGTCTTGATTTTTAGTACTCTATTTTTGTGTTGGTTTTTGTTGTTCTTTGTTTTTTAAACTAGTGCCAATGCAAATATCACTTCAGAAAAATTCTGATAGATGGAAATAAAGCTCCAGGGAAAACAAAACTTCACATTAGAACTAAGAAGAAACTGTTGCTCTTAGGCCTGTTTCAGGATAGACTGAGTTCAGAACGTTGTCCAGAAGAATTATGGTTCAGGAGAAGAATAGAATAATTCCCTGATTTGTACCAGCTGCAGGTTTGCTCAATTAATGAAATATGGGCAGTTTGGACAACAAGCCGTGTTTCATTGATTTCCAAGACAATGCAGTTACATTGATAAAACAAATGAAGATATGTTTACATAATTCTGAAGGCAAATTATTTCAGCGTAACTTATTCTCTTATATTTTAAGTGAAGTACTACACCCGGAATAGCAGCTTTCTACTAACATGAGAGCATTTCTATCTGGAAGCCACTAACTACAGCAGTAGCTAGTCAATATTACTTTAAAATCTGCAGCACAACTATACTTGCATCAGCCATAAGAGATCCCAGTATCCTCCAGGCTTCCTTGTGACTCCTCTGGAAATCAATCCTTTAAGGTTTCCTTTATCATTTTTAACATATTTCCTGACTTCCACTCAGCATGCCCCAGAGTTGATATTTAATAACATAAAGAAAATGCACAGGTGGGCTGCCAAGCTGCCTCTCAACAACTTCTGCTGACAAAAGGGAAACTCAAGACAGCAGGCTAGAGCTGACTTAGCAAAGTTCGGCTTTTAATAACTGTTTCCTCCTCTTTTTAGATTTAAAGACCAGTTTGAGTTTCCTCCGGGAAGTGACCATTCTGGGACAGCCCCAGAACTCCTGACAGCCCCATCCCTAGGCTGCACTCCACAAACAGTGGCTAGCATGCTCACTGCTGTGTTTCTTCCCTCTTTATCAGTCACTGTCTTTTTGATGACAGCACTGAGTTTACCATCTTCCTTTACTTCCCCAGCGAACTGCACAAAAAGACACCTCTGTGCTCCCAGACACCTTCCCCAAATTTAAAAGCTACTCCCAAATTTGTTGCTCCTTTCTTATTTTTCTCCTATTTCACACTGCTGGAACCAGGCCTTTTCCTCTAAAGCGTCCCAGTTTCTCATCTTGGGGCGTTTCTATACAAGTAATTTTACCATAACCCTCACATATGTTCCACATTTTTGCATGCTAAAGCAAAACTAATATTACAGTTGTATGGCAAACAGGTATACAGGTATTGGACCAGAGAGATTATCACGTTACAAAGGAGAAATGAAATAAAGATCTTACCTGTGTCCTGGGCTCACAGAAAGGCTTTAAGAGAAGTGATCTCCACATAGAGATCCTTCCTCCTCGGGAGTCAGCCCTTAAAATGGCGTCTAGGAGCTCCACCCCTTCCGGTCACTCAGGTGAAATTGCATTCACCTGTGCCCCTGCAGATGACTCAGCACTCGCCACAGGTGGTCAATCAGAGGTTAAGGCCATGATTCAACTGTTCCCATACAACAGTCCAATCCAGTAATTCCACCTCCAATCAAACCCTCCTTTTTTTTCCATGGATAAGGAAAAAATAAATCAGTCTTATTTCAACCAACTCCAGTCCATGGGAAGAGTTCCAGTGACTGATGGGGTTTTTCAGTGATACTCATACAACAAAGGAAACGGCACTGGGTGAAGCTCCTGGTACCCAAATTGAGGCCTCTTAGACAAAGTGCATCCAAAAATTGAACCATGCACTCAGTGTGTGACTAGAGAGTTCACGTCATCGTAAGTCACCACTCCAGTGCTCTGAGTCAAAATCAAGCATTCCATGCACCATTAATACACGTTAAGGTTGAACTCAAATAGTTTGTCAATAAGTGGCTTCAAAACTGCATTAAGATTTAGAACGACTGTACTTCAGATAGTTGCAACCAAGCATACAGGAAAAAGCCTGCCTGCAGTCAATTGTACCAACTGAATTAAGCAGTACAAAAAAACATCAAGCTGAGTAGAAAATTGGTCAGAAATTGGAAATCAAATTGTAACGGGTAATGGTTTATGAAAGAGGCAAACAGGATAGAAAATGAGGCTTCTCGTTCTCCATCTCTATCAATTACTTAGATGAAGGAACAAGAAACTACAATTCATGTATTTGCCTGAACATTAGCATAAGAGATATTGGTTTCCAAATGCTGTCCCAGCAGCACTTTGATTTTGAAGCCTAGAAAATAGAATTTAATACAGATAAGGGGACTTTGCATAATGGAAGTTAAATATTAATTGTAACCACAAAGTAAAGAGCAAATAATGCAGACAACAGATATTAAAAGGATTAATGAAGTGTAATAGATTGTTTCTCTCTAGCTGCAAGAGCAAGAAAATAGGAGAGCACAGTGCTTGGCTGACCGCAAATCCTATGTTACATAATAATTAAGTAAAAAAAAAATCTATACTTACTGCATTAAATTCAGTTTGGGCTCATTATTTATGAAAAGGTATTTAGGAGAAAGTGTGCACTGTATATGTTAGCATAGCCATAGTCATAAGAATTACCATGGACTTTTGTTTCCTCACTGTTTTTAAATTATATTGCAGTAAATGCTTAAGTTGGCAAAATACATATATTAATATCAACAGGTTTATTATTTCTCACAGGTTCTTATTTATGAGGGTTTCTTTAGGTTGAAGCAAAGCACATCCATTGCCTGTATTTCACTTAAGTAAACATGCTTTTTATTATTATTGATGGGAAGAATTATGTGACAGCAATGCAGAACAGCGAAAACAAACATTCAGACCCACCAAGCTGTATGCAGCCAAACACAAGTGACAGCATTACTAACAGCTATTAAGCATACAAATTCAGTGTTCATGTTGTATTCTGTGACACAAGGGTGAAGTATATGAAATAGACTGGTATAACTAATTTAGAATCCTGATATGTTTACTTTAATGCAACTTTAAAGATACCAGCAGAGCTCAGGAAATAGCATGGTAAGCCATTCTACTCATAATTGTGGATTGTCGTATCTAATAGAGCGAGGACTAAACTCAAGAAAACATATGTTCAAATTAACTTATTTTCCTCTCAACCTACATTTCCATGAATTCCTTTTCTATATCTCTACTATTTCCATTCCATTCTTTCTAATCATTGGCCAGATCATTTTATTTAAAACAAATAAACAAAACAACAACAACAACAACAAAAACCTGAAATCGAGCCATCAAAATATGCCACAGGAGGAAGATTCTTGGGTTGAAAGCCTGTGACTTCTGACAAGTAGGAATCCTCACCCCAATCACTAACAGTCTGTCCTGCAAAATCTCTATATTAAAAATTACTGCTTGAACAAAAGAACTGTACCACTGATTTCTTATGTTACTAATTAATGTTCCCAATGTTTAAACAGACAAGAACATTCCACTCCTACAAGATGACAAAGCAGAACAGTATCCTTTCTTTTCCTTCTGTGGCTTTCACTGTGGCTGGAGGTTTTCTTCTTTTTTCATGTGTTTAAGGAGCAATGCTTCCACATTATTTTTATTATTGTTTTTTGAATTTAGGTGCTAACCACCTTTGTTAGTAAAAGTCTCAATTTCCCAAATGATGATGGATCAAGACAATCTGCTCCAAACAAATAGCAATAGGTAAGTCTAGAAACAGGTTCCAGTCATACCAGAGAAATCCTTAACATACATAATAGAACTACTGGAAAGCAGAATGTCTGTAACAAATAGCCTCAGATAGGAGGCTATTTTTACTCCCCAAAAAAACAGAAGGTGCAGTTTTCTAAGGGACTTCTATACAGAGGTTTCTCTGCTATGTGGAGATAACACAGAAGTCTTTTAATTTTGCTTAAGAGGAGCAGAGATTAAGACATAAAGTGTGCAAATGCTGGATCCAAGTGGAACTTTGCTCCTTTATGGGTCTCTCTACATCCAGTTTCACAGACAGACCGCTGGAAGATGAGACAAGATGTTTATTTAGACTTCAAAAAGAACTGGAAAAAAGAAACTCTAAAGAAACAGCTGCTTGGTTAAAACAATGGCAGTACTTCCTCACAAGGCTGGCATAATAGATGTTCCTGTACAGAACTCAAAATGCATGCTTTGTATTTTTGCTAATGAATGACTGAGCCAGTAATAGAAATTTTGATAGACAACAGTGAAATAAAGAGTCCTATTCAACTGCAGATTTTATTTGTATCCAACACAATGAGATTTTCATTATGCATTGCAACCCTGGGCACAATATATCATTTCAACAACATGAATATGATTACAACTCAAAGAATGACTCTGTGGACCACCCTTCAAATAGAAATGTATATTTTAAAAAAAATCAATTTTTTTGCATTGGTTGAGCTTCTAAATTTTATCAGTAGCTGGGTCAGAGCCACTGGACCAGATTTGCAGCTGATATTAATCAACATAGTCACTAGAGCTCCAAAGTACCACAGCAGAAGACTGTTCACAATAGTCATAATGAACTAAGATGAGTAAAATCACAATGTAACAATTCAGATGGTGACTGAATTTTGATCCCAAAGGGGAGAGGAGAGTGGAGAAAAAAATTAAAGAGAATCAGATGTTAGGGAATCTTAAAAACTCTCACTGAGCATAGACTATAAAAAGCCATTTAAACTAATCAGGAAATGCACTTCTGAAACCCTATTTCCAATGTTAGCCTCTAAAATGTAGGCTTCCACTTAAACTGACAGTAGAGGATACTTAAGTAGAGATGCTTAAAGACTAGTAACAAACAACCACCTCCAGGGTAGATCAATGGCTATTGAAAGATCACAATCAGTGCTGTGTGCAAATTTAAATCCAACTTTCTGTTGGCTAAGCTTCATCTGATTTTGGCCCTCTGTGAGTAATGGACTTGGTTACTTTCCCTTATCCCTTCCACATTATCAATCATAATCAATTACAAAATGAATACATACAGGATAATTCATTTTACGCTGAAAAATTTTGGCTTATGGACAGAAATTTGAGAAAGCATCATTCCTGGTATAATTTGGAACTGGGAAAGCAGAAGCATCACATATTGCAATAACAATATGAATGCTTCAAAAGGAAAGAAAGCATTCATAACAACTATAGAAGTACACAGCACAGATAGAACAAGCTTCCTCTATTAACATCTGACATACAAAATACACTAACATCCTGAAACTTGAGCTGTGGCTAACTAATGCAATTTCTTTAACTTAAATCAGTTGAAGTTATTGGACATAAAAATGCAAAGCAAATTCATCTGAGAAATATGAATCAGTACCTGTGTCAGACTACATTCTTGCACAGACAAGATTCTGTACCCATGCAATCTTTTGCAAGCATCTCCTTTATCCAGAACTTTTCTCTACATGAAAAATAATCATCTTTTGTTCTTACAGGCAGGTTCATGCCAATGATTTGCTCTCTATCAACGGTTCAGCCTATCACCAAAAAGATCAAACAAATCACATTGTGTCTACTTAGATTCTTTAATTATTGCAGGGAAACCCTAACTTGACTGTCAAGAAAGGACAATACAAGCAGATACTTTCCTATGTAATTTGCTCTTGGGAATCTCCTTTAGCACGGGCATGGGACTAGAGATCTGCAGAGGTCCCTTTCAATTCCTACAATTCTGTCAAGGAAAAATCTCTGTCCAAATACTAGTAAACAATTTACCCGCATACTCAATGCAGAGCAAGTGATAGGACACAAATGACTCCAGCTGAATGGATCAGCCATCTTAGACCCAAATTCATGTTTACAAAAATAATAAACTCCTCCTGCCACACAGCCATCCTGAATACAAAGGCTATGATTTGCAAACTCAACTTCTTGAAATCTTATATTCATAGAAAGGCTTGATTTAATAACTATGGCCCAATGGCTCAAAGGCTTCAGTTATCCATACAAATTCCCCATCACTTATGTCAAGGTGAATTATGACATTTTTCCTATACATTTCCTACACTTTAAGCTTACATTTTTTAGATCCCGCATGAATCAAGCAGGCACAGAAATTAATCTTGTGTTCAGAGACTGGCAACAATATCCATTTATTTAAAATTTGCCTATATGGACAGACTTACTTTTGAAAAAGGTCTCCCACAGGACAGGATTAATTCAACTCTTCCCTGGCAAACTTTATTATACTCCAACTAATGCTGCAAAACACCTCTATCAGAACTGAGACACTACTGAGATGTTACAGTTTAGGCTCCATTGTTATACTGTGAAAATAAGGGATTATAAAGCTTCTTAAATCTAAAAATATCTCTCAGGCAAAAACATTTCCTGATTAAAAATTAAGAATAAAAAAAAAAAAAAATCCAACAAACACTTAAAGACAGAGTCAGTAAATAATATAGACTCCAAGCAGCAAATATTGAATGAATTCCTGTGTGGAACATCAGAGACAGCTATATTTGGTTAATGTCCTAAATCAAAGTGGGATGTAAATAATTCATAAATCCTGTTTTAGGTCCTCAGAGCTAAGTAAGTTTTATTGCCAACGCTGTCTACATACCTTCTCTTTCCTCTCCCACACTTCAAAAATAGGGAGAAGTGAAGGAAAGATATTTGTGTGGTCTGGTATTAATTCTCTCCTTTCAGCAGTCAGCAAGACTGACACCCAAGAGGTAGTTTGTCTCTTCCATGTGAGAATCAAACACTGTTCCTTCTGGAGAATATTTTGTTCCCCTTCATTAGATGGCTGAATTCACTGCTTGTTTCCTCATGTAATCTTTGACTTCAAATTTACACAGTTAATGGCGAATGCTCCAATAGGCTATATCAGTCATCCAGAAAAGATCTCCCAGAGTCCTTCATGAAGCAAAAACTATAGGCAAAGTGCCTCTTCACATCTGCCCAACACCCCTACAATAAGTGAACTAGAGGGAAAAAAAAACAAGGTTCCATAACTTTTTGTCTATGGATAGCAATGGATCAAATTGTCTGTCTCAAAACAGGCTGATCAAAGGTTGATATGGGGTGCAGACTTAGAACTACATGAGGCATCCCTGAACAATTCTAGAATGACTCTGATTGGATTTTCAATATTAACTAGTTATATCAACCTTCCAATGGACAAGAGACACTTCCCACTAGACCAGGCTGCCTAAAGCCCCATCCAGCCTGCCCTTGAACATCTCCCCAAGGATGAGGCATACAAAGATTCTTCTCAACTTATTCCAGTGTCTCACTACCCTCATAACTGAGGGTATAATTCTTCACTTATATCTTTCAAACTCTTGGTGGATGATCCTGCCAAGAACGTGTCATCAAATAATGCAAGCATCTAATGATGTCTTTCAGATAAGCTTTATGTAAGCAAAAACAGTAATGGTGGATCATCCTTCTTGTTAAGTTCAGACTGAAATTCTTCCTTTGCCCTAGATGCTTGCCTATCAACCTCAAGCTACAAATACTAGATTAATCCTAAAATTTACATTCAATCTCTGTTCTCATGCTGATCTAAAAATAACTTTTTAAAGCCATGATTGATTTTAAATAAAGAAATCAAGTCCTGGCCTTCCATAATGACATGAACAAAAATTTACTCTTATCAGCAGTAAGTTTTAGCATCCAGTAAACTTCATTTTGCCACCAGAATAACTCCACTACCCTAAATGGAATCAATCTAGTCAACATTATGCTAACAACTTAATAGAACTCATCTGAGACACATGAATCAAGCTTTTTCACTCCAACATGCTCAAACAATAAGATTTAGTACACCCAAAGCTTTATGGCCTTAATTTATTTACCTCATTACAGGCGTTCATAGTAGGCTATCAAAAACTGTGTTGTAACAGAACACACAGAACAAGACTTTTGTTAAGATGAACCCATAGGGACAAATCTTTCTTAACTGAAGTTGCCACCCAACAGTTGGAACCTATGGGTGCCAACATGAAATGCAGGCACGTGGAATTCAGTAGCCAAGGTCTGCCTCAAACTCTGCTACCTCCATCAGCTGACATACTGCAGCAGTCATTTTGGATTCCATCTTTCTAATTACATGTATGTACTCATAACATTTTAAAAGACCTGAAAATAAGGAGGTCCTGGTTTCATTGACTGTCCTAAATTTTAAAGGGAGTCAATTTGCAGCAACAGGTTATCCTTAAATAGTTTCATTCCTTGCTGCTAAGGCAGAAATTGCATATGATAATATAACAAGATGAAGGGCATCACTTGAATTTTTCTTATGTATATACATAAACAAACCTAGGGATCCAAGCATTATCTTCAGAAAACTCATTTGTGAACAGTAGAGAATAACTGACTTCAGCCAGTTCCTCCAATAGTGAAATTTCAGGGTTTCATGGATTATACAAAATCACTGTAAATGATGAATTCCAACCATGCCTGCTGGGCATAGTGAGAAAACAACATAAAGAAAGATAAGCAACTGTAGTTATGCAAATTTTGCCTGGTTTATCTTTTGCTAAGGTTAACAACAATGCAGCTGCACCAAGTATTATACTATGAACTATAAAAAGGAAAATGCCTGTGGTAAGAGACCATGATGAAAGAAAAAGGAGCTTTATAACCTTATGTTATGTTCATAGAAGTGTTTTAAAGATATTTGATCTCACTTCCAAAAAGGGCCTGGGCAGTCATAATCTTACGATCTCAGCCTCAGTTGTTAGCAACTGCAATATCTGGATTCTGCACAGTTTTCTCCCATTCAAAGTGGATATTTAAAAGCATATTCCAACTTTTGTTATTCCTTCTTGCTCCTGTTAGGTTCTCTGATAACCATAAAAGACATGGGATAAAACTCTGTCTTAACTGAGCTATTCTAAGAAGTCTACTGATTTCTGCAGAAGCGAAGTTTCATTTGTGGTTAAAAGAATTATCTTCTTGATTTGCCCATGCTCTCACTATCACTGAACCTCTCTGTTGACTTCCCTTTCATGATGTATGTAGCAACTCTTATTCTTTAAGGACACGCATTCACCCCACCTAGCTTCCATACAAAACCAGGCTTCATATTCTGTCATTTACTCATGGGGCTCCAAAGAGAAACTACTGACTCTTCATTTTTTTTTTCTATGTTAACTCCAAGAGGTCTTCGTGGCTACTCAGCTTCAAGGCATAGAGAGCTTACTTCCTGTCTGAATTCATTATAAACACTGTCTCACCCACTTTGAGCTTCACAGAACAGTTGATAGTATCCACAGAGCCTGTGATTGCACTCAACCTTTTTTCACTAGCCACTTAAAAAATAAAAAGTTGAAGGACATATTGAGACTTAGAAACAGACCTAGCATAAACAGATGAGACTACTTACATTCATGCTTACTCTATAACCCAAGGACTTAAGATAGTCAGTACTCCAGGTAACACTAAAGCACCCTCAAGAACAGGAATGGTCCTCCAGAACTTTCTTGATGTTTGTTGATGCTGAAAGTAATTCAAGAACTGAATGGCCTCAAGTTGCACCAGGGTAAGTTTAGGTTGGATATTAAGAAAAACTTCTTTACAGAAAGGGTGGTTAAGCACTGCAATAGGCTCCCCTGGGAGGTGGTTGAGTCACCAT
>PPHD01031469.1:0-10059 GCA_002909625.1 Bambusicola thoracicus | reverse complement strand
CCAAGCTGTTCATATATGCTATTCCTATGCAACAACCGTGGCCAGAAAAAAAAAAAAAAAGAGAAAGAAAAAAAAAGTTTTCCTGCTATTGTACTTCCAACATTGTTATATATTCAGTACTCTACAAAATATAACCTACCAGCTTCCCTGCTTCTGTAGATGTAGAAACGATTCCTCTAAATGTCCAACCTTTATAAAAGTGGATCACTGCACTCTATTTATTTTCCTTATAAATGTGTATCTCCCTCAGTAATACCCATTCCTGGGCATTTATTATTCCATTATATTCATTTTATATAAATTTAAGTTCCTCCTTACTTCCTCTGTAGCAAGGAGATCAATGCAGTACATGACAATTTTATTGCATCAATGCATTCACTTCCTTTATAAAAGTAAATCACTCCCATAGATTCACTTCCCCACAAGAATGTACCCATAGATCACTGCATTACGTTAACTGCCCAGAATAAATAGAGACTGTATGATTTTATTCACTTATTCTACAGGTAAATGTGAAAATATTCTCCTTTGCCATACACAAACATGCTATTTTATTCATAGCCACTTCATGCGTTGAATAAGACTACAGAGGAAGGCACTGCATGCCTATTTCATCATAACACAGTAATGATGTTCTAGTGAGCTGCAGCTAGTTTTCACAGGACTTTGAGCAATATATACATGCACTCTCTGCAGCTCCTCTCCCTGTTTACCCTCTTTCTCTCTTTGCAGCCTTTCTCTCTCTCTCTCTTTCTCATTTTTTCCCCTACCTTTCCCTTACTAGTTTCCTGAGTGTGTTTACTTATTTGGTTTTGCTCATCTCACAGTTTTACTGAGAGTATAAATGAAGACTGAGAGTAGCAGCAGAAACAAGGGTCTGAAGCTGAAAAATACTTTTGCTGCCATCTCTGATCTAGCCTCTCATTTTCAGTTCCCTGTCCTGTCTGAGAGCTCAGTGATGGCACTTGCTAAAAAGTCAGCTTTCTGTGTTGTGCTGTGCTGCTCCACTTTATGCAAGTCACTTTTGCCTCTGCTGCTACTCCATGTCAGTGATGTGTGGCATCAACATGCAGGCATGCAACAATAAGGAGAACAGTTGAAAACATATTACTCTACATTAATCTTCTCTTTTCTTTCTACCTCTCCATTTTCTTCTCCAAGCCCTCCTTAATCTCAGTCCAGAACTACACTCTAAGAAAAAAATTTTGCTAAACAGTCTTGTATCTTTGTGAAAGCATATAAATTAAATGTCTTCCAAATTCTCTTCTAAAATAAAAGAGCATTCTAATGCATATGATGACTTAACACTTGCAAGCTGTCAGCAGATATCAAATCAGAATAAGTTGATCGAAACCCAGCTTTTAGACCTGAGAAGAATGAGAGGGAAATTTAATCAATTCAATATGCTCTTACAGCATCAAAGGAAAATACTTTTTTTCCTTTTTTCTTTTTCTTTTTTTTTTTTTCCCAAGGATTAAAAGTAAGCAAAGTAAAGCATCAAAATCAAGCAATCAAATAGAAACTCCAGTCCTCACATATCTCTCAAGAGTTGCACATAGTCTGTCCAGGATTTGCTTTTATCCTGAGTTTACTATGTGCTCCCATGTGTCTCTTTCTTGCTCTAGGAAAGGTCATAAGACAGCATGATGCCATCTCTGCAGTTTTCCTCTTACTCAAGTTTAGGTTCAGCAATTTCAGAACATTTCAGACGCAAATAGTTCTAATTTTTCTTACATTAGAGGAGATCTCCTTGCCTTTCTTTGCATTTTGGAAACTGTCAGAGAAAAGTCTGTTCTTTTACAAATCCTAGCAGTGTTTCCAGTAAAAATCCTCAACTATATTTTCCTGCACCATGAAAATTAATCACTTTTACTGCATTTGGCTTAGCTTTGCAATGTTGCCATTTGATAGTCTGATTTTTCTATACAAAAAATTCAGACAATCTTTATTATTATTAGCCTCTAGCAGTTCTGCTAGACACTGATGTTAAAGGTACATGGTTAGCACTGTGATTGTCTTCAGACAAGCACTACTGAGTCTGTGTCTGAGGAATATGTTTATAGGGAGAAATAAGTCACATCAGTTTAGCATTTGTAGTGCTTTGCAGCAGTATTGATAAGACTGAAGTAAAACTGGGAAAGCTATTTTCATATCTCTTTCCTTTAAAGTTTCCTTGCATACAGATTCAACAGGCACCACACAGAAAAATAGAAGTATTTCCATCCCTTTATCTCCTTAACAAGGCATTGGGTGTAAAAGAGGGTCCTAAGCAGCACCTGAAGACATCTACTTGTTTTGTTTCTCAGGCTGTTTGGAACTGTTTATTATAAGCAGCCACCTCTGTTGGTGGGTAATATCTATCTTCCCTGTTCATGCCACAACCGATTAAAACAAACAAACAAACAATAAATAAATAAAACTAGAAAGGTGGTCAGGAATCTCACTTTTGTGTATTTTTTTAGCCCAGTTATCTGCTTTGTGCTGCATTTTCAAAGTAGTGTTCTGCCTAATTCATATAGACAACCAAGTTATTCACCCAGCTCAGTAATTGGGATGGTGGCTGAGCTGTCCCTGCAAGTGACATAAGGAGAATAGCACTCTTGTGCAAGGTGGGTGAACGTGCCATGCAGGAAGCAGAGGTTCCAACATCACAGCAGCCCTGACCTGGACCCCATGATTGGTATGCCATCTGAAAAGCAGCAAAGAGAGGAAAGAGCAGAATCGAAAAATAAGGTCCTTGTGGCTTGTTTGGAGAGGGAGTTAAGACAACAAACAGAAGCTGACAACCTACAAGAGATAAACATTCTACTAAAAAACTACAAGGCAAGTTCAAGCATTGGGGCCCTCACAGTAGGAAACTGGTCACATGGGTAACATCATGAAATCTTACTGCAAAATATCTTTTTTTTTTCTTATTTGAAAAGACAAATTATTAGCATTTTTAAACAATTTCAACATGTTTAATGGCTGAAAGTTAAGCTCAAACTGTTCCGCTTACTGAATAAAGTGCTAGGTCTGTAAACAGGAATCTTAAGTTACCCCAAGAGTACACTCATTTTAAATTTTACTTGAAAGCGGGATGTACGTTTATTACAATTTCAAACAAAATGCTAATGCCATTAAACAAATGAGGTTTAGGCAAATTAACTGCATTTTAATATTCTGAAAGCCTATGATATAGGACATTGTGTTACGAAACATTGGCTAGAAGTATCAGTTGCAAGTGGGATTTTCATTGCTGTGAATCTCAGGAGAATATTTGTAATTAGTATCATTTGCCTAATACTTCAGGTTAATTAGAATATTTAATTGAATAGCTGTAATCTTCAGAGATGACTATATTATGATCAAATTAGTACCATCACATCACACGCTGATCACTGCTGCAGCCTGCCTCACTTCTGCTAGCTATTCAGCCCTCTGGAGCGTTCAGCAACATAAGAAAAAATCTGTTTCTTACACTTTTGAATTTTAATGATCCATTTGAACTCTGCCATCAACATTTAATTATTCTAGGAAAAAAAAAAGTCCCAACCATGGCTCCCATATGGCATGTTGGCAAATACTCTTGCCCACATTGGAGTCTGCACCTCTCCAGCAGCTCCGTGAAGAGATTTAGCTTTTTTTTTGAATGCAAGAAGGCCTATTTTAATAGTGTTTGCAAATACAGACCATATGAAGCTTCACAGAAAAGGTTACTAGGATACTATTGAAACACTATTAGGAACAGATGAATTGATTTTTAGAATGTTACAATGGATTTAATCCTGTAATGTCTACTACTGGACTTTCGTATTGTGTCCAAAAGGTTTGAAGGAGTCAGGTGCCTCTGTAACTAAACCTTGTTAGCTAGAAATGCAATTAATTTTTGGGGGGAAGAGGGTAAAGGAAGAGAGGTATAATGGGTGGAGTGTGCACACTAAACTCTCTGCAGCTAACTCACAGATGCTGAGTTCCTGAACAAACAAGTTGCTGGGGCTTTGTTTTGTTTAGTTTTGTTTTGCTTCGTAGCGTATATTTATCAGTTGCAGAAATTCTTGGGGTTAAACCTTCACTGCTGTGGAAACACTAGGGCTGAAATCCTGTTATGCTAAACTAGCTAGACCTCCCCACGCAATTGCTCTCTCATCACGTAAGGGCATAACGAAGAAAATGTCAAAAGACTAAGCTGGGCATTCTACAAAGGATATTGTTTACACTGAGGGGTCTCAGGGCTCAGGAAAGTTTTCCTTCTTTTCCCTCCCCCTTCTCTGCTTCAGGATATTCAGCCTAAGTGGTCAGATCTGCACAGCTCTGTACAGCAGTAAAGTAAAAACCAATAATGGCTTTAAAATTCAGAATGGCCCTTTGAAGTTAATGCTATGCTGCAATTTATTATTGTTATCTCAGTGGTGGTGAGAAAATCAGTTTTAAGTGAAAAGCTATAACCCACCATCTAAAAGTATGAAGAAGAGAAATCTTTCCAGTATTCTAACAAACAGAAACCTATTGCTGCATTATAATTCTTCACTGTGGGTATACAGTGCAGTATGTAAAGCTGAGACTTAAGGCTTAAATCTCAAGTGTTGCTGACCTACAGAAGGAAGTAGACTAAAAAAAAATTCCTATTCTTCATGGTTCTTTGCAGGACCATCTCAGTTGTTGACACACCAGTCCATAAAAGAGGCTTGCCAGTGTTTCAGGGAAATAAGATGTATACAGCCCAGTGTAAGCAATTCTTGCACTAACAGTTTATTGCCCTCAGTAGATAGTTGGAGGAAGTTAGCACCATCCCTTCTATTCAGAACAAAATAGAAACAATTTTCAAGAATGTTACTTGAGAATATTTTCCTCTTTGGTAACAAGAACGTCTTGAGCTTTTGAATGTACATTGTTTAAATACTTAGTAAGAACCATGTTTTATTTATGCACTTACATATATTTGTTTAGGTACTTAAAAATAGTCACTGAAAAAGTGCAAGAAATGCAAAAATGTTCAATTTCGTTATAAAAAGTATTTACATTAATTTCCCTCCCATAAAAGTTGCTTAGTTTCAAATTTTCACTGAGATACTGAAATCCTTGAACTGCAATTAGGTTAGCATTTCATTGAAAATATTTTGCTCACCCTTGGTGTCCTGTAGGTGTTTCACTCATACTCAGTGAAAATGAATTAGATGTAAAAAGGCAGTCCTGCCAATCATAGCTATTAGAAAAGAATGATTAAAACTAAGAAGCCTAGATTTAAAAATGAATGTTTAGATTTTATTTACCTTTAAAATTTGGATCTTTAAAAGCTATGCAGGAAAAGATATTATGTTTTCAGAAAGGGAATAAATCTTTCTGTCTGAGCTAAATTTATCTTCTTGCATATATTGACAGCAATATTACTGCGATAGTCTTCCTCAAAAACACAATACATTGAAACAGCATAGAAAGAAGTTGCAATTCTAGGAAGAATGCTTTATTATCTAGGCTTTTATTTTCATCCACTTTCCAAATGATGATTTAATATCTGCCCTTAATATGCAGGTTAAAAAGCACCTTGAGAATTCACTTTAATGGCCAGTGTACTGCATCACTGTAGGCTTTCTTCTAAGAAAGCCTGCAAAATTGCTGATTACAGAAAGAGATGAAGAGTGTTGTAAGTACCCAGACCTCTATATTGTGCTGCCATGAAAATTGGTCTTAAAATCCTTCTCAAAAAACCTGCTTTAATGTTCTGGCTCTAATGCAGTATTATCTTATAAAAAAAAAAAATCTTAAAATATATATTTACTTCTTCACTTCTCAAGCATCTGTTACCCACAGCTATAAGCAATCACTAATCTTGAATAGCAGCATTGTGATGTACTGTCTCCTTCATAGAGGTGCTCCCTAAGCATGAAAAACTCCTTTAGAATTAAAAAATCTGCTCCACTAATTGTAGAACAAATTTTCAACAGCCCTCTTTGAGAATCCCAGCTCTAAGTATTCTCCCATCTATTAAACAGATGGCAGATAAGATTGTAAACATATTTGCTTCATATTGAATAGATAGTTTCTGGCATAATACTAATTAACAAATTAAATGACTGACTTTCTGCATCACATTAGAGTTAAAACCACTTTGTAAGTTTGTCTTTGGTAGTTATTTACTTTGACAATAGCATGCAGTGAAAAACTGTTAAATGTTTTCTTAGCACCATTATGCATTGAGTAGTTTTCTTTTTTAAAACTCCATATTTTATTATAATTCATTTGATTTTCATTACAGTCACTCATTACAAAATGTATGTGCATTTAATCCATTTCCAAGGGCTGCATATTTTTCCAATCCCATTCTGTATCACAATGATAATGTCTTCGGTCTATGCAAGAATGCATGAAATTTAGGCATTATCTTTACTCATTTTCTCATAGTTTGATATGGATTGTTCTAAAAGGAGAAAAGCTAACAAAATGCTAACTGGCAGATAAGAGTATGGAGAAGATTTTATTTTCCTTCCTTTAAGGAACTTGCATTGTGACTATCTGTTTTATTATGAATATAAATTTGATCATACCCATGATAACGTGCTATGCTATGATGTGAGATTAATTAATATTATCTTTGTTCTCTTTATTAATTCATACAGAAATCTGGTCAGATCAGCAATTCTGATTTCTATTCTTCTTTCCACTAGGCTGCCATCAAAGCAGAGAAAATATTTTTCTCTTTGGTTTTAGTAATATGAGTTTAAAAAAAGAAAAAAAACTTCACCTTCAAAAACAAAATTGTCATTTGTTGGTGAAAATAATATTAGAATTCACAGCCCAATTGTTGATATGCACAGAATGACTAAAGAACTCAAAAGAGTAACAAATTTAAAAATTCTTTCCGATGAATTTTCTAGTGTCTGTCTTCAAATAAAACAAAATAAATGGCTAGACAAAAAATAAGCTTTTTAGACATTTGGCCTCATAATAAAATATTTTCAGTGACACAACTTTAAATGGTAAACAGGTCAAATTCATTTAATTTCATTTAGGCATATAATAAATGTAAACAGTTTTATGAATAAGGTGATTAATTTGTGTATGTTACAGCTGATGCCCAATGTTATTCAAAGATTAAAATACACTACAGAAGGTATAGATGATAGATACCTCTTCCCCCTCCTCACCTTCCTCTCTTCACAGAGCTAGCAGTAGAACAATCAGGGTTGTTTTTGTTTTGTTTTGTTTCTTCAAATAATCAGAGCATGTAGGTTGTGTTGAAAAGCATTCACTTATCAAATCAATTTTTTTTTTTTTCATAGAAAGGCTAATTGTCCTTAAAACAAGAATCAAAAGAAACAAATATACAAAAAATTGGGAATGTTTTGTAATTATTAACATCATTCCCTTCAGTCAGTTTCAAAAACATTAAGTAACTACTTTGACATGTAAATAAAACCCAAATATACCTAAAAATTACCAAAATTAAAGTGAAACAGTTGAAAATTACTGGAAAAAATACTCAAGTCAATTATTATCTGAAGATGATTTTTCTAAAATTTCTGTAGTTTCTTTTTACGGATGCAACTTTTTATTCCTTCTGGGTATGAGAAAATACTTCGAATTCTGAGCATGTCTCATATCAAAAAATGTTTTCCCACTGGTTCTAGTTCAGATAGATAATATAGAGTAATAGTTCATATTTCATATAAATTTCTTATTATTTCACATTATATTCATTTGTTATTTGTGATACATTTTTATTATTGCTGTTGTCTTTATTCTCTTTCATATCACAGTAAGAAAAACTAAAATCTGAAATTTCCCAGACATGGTAATACTACAAGCTAAACATCTTCCAGTTAAATCACTACGCCTGTTTTCAATCATCAGTTACATGACCCTGGAAATATCCACAAATTTACTGACTTCAGCCTATACAGTCTATATAAGGCCTATCAGCATGCCTTAACTAAGTACTTATTTAACTCTCTCTACTGGAAAAAAAAAAAAAAAAAAAATTAAGCACATGCATATTTGTCCTCTAGTTTAGGTCACAGTATTGTTTTGTGTTGGCCATCAAATTAATAGAAATTTTACTTAAATTTACTTTAATTTTACTTTAAAATACAAAGAATGAGCTTCATCTCCGCTACATATTTTGAGATATTTGTTTGTTTCTTTGTTTGTTTGTTTGACTGATTTTAGCACAAACTGATTTGAATAAGGTCCTTTTTGCCTTATGTTGCCTTCATCTTTCATACACAACTTCCTGCGGTACACCTGAAGTGTCTTACGGTGTCTTGGCAGTTCCAAATCGCAGTTTCAAAATCTGAACAGTCATGGTTGAATGAATAGCTTACATTTTGATCTTTTATAAAAGAGTTCTCATCTTTTTCCATGTCATACACCACTTTGTTGTGAGCCCTCATTCCTTAGTGGGCCCATGTTTCCTTTATTCTCCTGACGTGTCTAAAAAAGCACGTACCATTTCCAGTTCCAGATCCAGTCAAAGCCCAAATTCCAAAATCCATTTCTGCAGGCTCACATCATGTTTTTAAATTCCTCCAACATAACCTATCCCCATTTCTACTTTCCATATACACACCATTTGCACTGGAATTCTGTTAGGAGTTCCCTGTTCAGCCAGTTTGATTTCCTGTCATGACTGTTTCATTTCTTGTGCATTTATGTGGGCTCTTTTTGTTCTGAGAGGACACTTGAAGATCACACAGGTCTATCAAGTTATCTGTCCTGAAATCCAGGGTACTTATATACATATTTACCTTTCAATCATATCTGATATTTACTGAAAACCTAGTGTTACATTTGAGTTATAGTCATTGCATATCTGCAAAGTTTTCTAGTCAAGCAGCATTTTATTGAATGGATGGAATACTACAGAACGGACACTTGGAAAATGATGTAGTGATTGATATTATGCAGTAGTGTTTAATGACACAAGAGTTTGAAGTAAATCTTATTAAACCTTAGCAGGAGAGGCTGAGGGAACTGGGATTGTTTAGTCTGGAGAAGAGGATGCTCAAGGGAGACCTTACAGCTCTCTACTACTACCTGAAATGGGGTTGTGGTAAGGTGTGGGTCAGCCCCTTGTCCCACCAAACTAGTCATAGACCTAGAGGGAATGGACTCAAGTTGCACCATGGAAGGTTAACATTGGATATTAGGAAAAATTTCTTCTCTAAGAAAGTGGTCAGGTGCTGGAACACGCTGCCCAGGGATGTAGTTGAATTACTGTCTCTGGAGTTGTTCAGTAAATGTTTAGATGTTGCACTAAGGGACTTTGTTTAGTGGGGAAATATTGGTGGCAGGTGGAAGGTTCAATTAGGTGATCCTGGAGGTCTTTCCTACTTTGGTGATTCTATGATTCCATGCTTGTATTATCATACCCTGTTCTCTGTATTTTTGGCTCAGTGTTCATGAACAGTTCATAGTACATTCTCTAAAAGAAGGGAAAAATATAGGAAAAAATGATTTCTTTAGTAACTTTTGCCTTTTCAGTCTTGCTTCTGTAGTTTTCAGGTGTCAACTTGGAGCCTTTCAATATCCATAGTTTGGCCAACACACTTTGTAATCTCATTCAAAGTAACTAGGCCACATTCTTAACCCTACTGCTAGCTTCTTCCCTTATGTAAATGTTATCCTCTCCTTCAAATTGCCTATCACAAGCATTTTTTCCCGGCCCATGACTGTCATTGTATTCATTACTGGAAGAGGATAAAGGTTTCTAATCCTGAAGTCCAACATTCTTGCTTAACTAGCCCTTTCTTCTACCTGCTTTCAAACTAAGATTTCCAGCTTCATTTTGAATATCTTCATACCTGTTCTATGCTGACAAGCTGAGAATATAGTTTTGTGATCAAGTAAATATCTGTTCAAATTTAATTGTCACATGGAGTAATGTACTATATACTGTATGTTGATCCTTCTCTTTGTATTAATAATGCCAATCTTACATAGCATTTATTATTCTCAGGTGTGGTGAGCAGGACTAGGGAAGTCATCCTGCCCCTGTACTCGGCATTGGTGAGGCCTCACCTCGAGTACTGTGTTCAGTTTTGGGCACCTCAGTACAAAAAGGACATGGAGGTGCTGGAGCAG
>PPHD01031468.1:0-10060 GCA_002909625.1 Bambusicola thoracicus | reverse complement strand
TTAAAAGGGGAAATTCACAACTTTTTCAGAACAGGCTAAACAATTCTTAGACTGGAAACTAAACTTAAGCTATCAAAAATATTGTCCAAACTTTCATTATAAAGCAGTAATTTGACTCTGTTATTCCTTGATGAAAGATATCTGGCATTATTTTTAAAAGCTTCAGACCTGAAATACAAGAATGTCAATTTTCATCTTTTACAGCCCCTGGTCTTTTATTATAAACAGAAGGTCATATTATGGTTTTATTTTTAATAAATAAAATATTCTCAGACATAATCTCATAAGAGGAGCCACACAAAAATAATAATCTCAGATAGACTGAAACTTCTTCTGAGGTTTAAAGAATACTTTTTAAAACTATAGAAAACATTTTACTGTCTCCAGTGTATTTGCTAGTATTACTCTTTTTTTTTTTTTTTTTTTTTTTTTTGGGCCTTTGCTGGTGCATCGATTTTATTTTCCTTTAGTCTGAAGCACATGATAGGAAACTATCAGTTCACTATTTGTAGAAGCAACTATACAAAGAAGATGCTTGTTTTAGAAAATGCCACCAACCGGCCTCAGTGAAAAGAAAACTGTAGAGATCAAGGGAAGACTTGCAGAAAAGGAAAAGAAATTTCAGTAGATGTTGAGAATTCCGTAACTGTACAGAAATCACATAAAATACCTGGCAAATAAATCTGTGGAGAAGAGTTGGTAAATACTTGAGAAATGAGGCTATGCTGTTGCAAGGGATGAAATGGAAATCTACTACTAGAGCAACATTTTTTGTTATCATTATATTTGAACACATATTAGTTATACTGATCAGGTCATCAGGCCTATCTGCCCACCAATGCCCTCTCCTGCAAGTCCTGGTAACATGTATAATGAACGTTTTGGGCAGACCCAGCAGTTTCAGATAACTTCAAGTTCAGCACTTCAAGATCAATGAAAGCAATAGAAATATATTAAAATAACCTCAACTCAAACTGAGAATTTCTTGAATGTATTTTTAAAGCCAGATTTTCTATCCCATCATTAAAAAAAAAAATAATAAAAAATTGTGCTTATTTTTGTGCCTCCATTCCAACTTCTCTTTTGCCAAATATTTCTTATTTTAAATATACACAAAAATGGTTGCAACTGCTGTGAAAAGGTAACATGCAGTGAGAACTCCTCCTCACAGAGCTGAATTTTTTAACTGTTGCTGAAATAAGGGTACTTTCACTTGCAGAGCTGATTCAAACAATTTGGAGTACAAACAGGGTGCAAGGACACAACAGAAGATCTTTAACAACATGGCAAATGACTGTGTCAAGCTGTCCAAGTCTCAAGATCCACGTTATAGTGGTTTTGGTCTTACAAATCAAGAGCAGGTGCTGAGCAGATTTTTGCTTGCAAATGTGTGGCTTCTTCCTCAGATGTAAGCTTTCCATTTTGTCATAAAAAGCTGATGCATTCATTGCAAATCATCCTATTTCATTTCTATGTATAAGGCAAAACAATCCCATCCTTAAATTTAGTTGATTTATTTAAATTTAATATAATGAGGTCTTAAAGATGATTAGTCAATTTAGTTTCCTCCTTTAATCCGAGTCCTATTTTCCTATAAAATAATTTTCAAAAACTGCTCTATGAAAGTCTCTTTAAAAATCAAATCCATAAGACATATTGTAGAAAACTTACTTTTCCAAGCCTTGATTTAAATCTCTGAGGGATACGCTTCCTGGTGTATTATTGTTGATCAAGATGAGTCAAGAGATTCAGTGGCCAGATTCTGAAATGGTGTAAATCACAAGATGCTGCAATTTCAATAAAATTATATGATTTATGTCCACTGAGGTTGTGTCCCATCATGTTCATAAATTCATCTATTGCATATACATATCAAAAAATAAATCAGATGAGATAAACAAATACAAACCAAGCACCTTCCTAACCAAAAGATATCCTGTACCCAGGACTGCATCAAAAGAAGCATGGCCAGCAGAGTGAGGGAGGTGATCCTGCCCCTCTGCTCTGCATTGGTGAGACCTCACCTGGAGTACTGCATCCAGATGTGGAGTCCTCCGTACAGGAGAGACATGGACCTGCTGGAATACGTCCAGGGAAAGGCCACAAAAGTGATTCACATAATGGAACACCTCTCCTATGAAAACAGGTTGAGAGAGCTGGGACTGTTCAGCCTGGAGAAGAGAAGGCTGCCAGGTGACCTGATAGTGGCCTTTCAGTATCTAAAGGGGAGCTCTCTAGCAGGGTCTGCTGTGATGGAATAAGGGGAAATGGCTTCAAGCTCAAAGAGGGTAGATTTAGGCTAGATATAAGGAAAAAAATCTTACAGTGAAAGTTGTGAGGCACTGGAACAAGTTGCCCAGTGATATGATTGATGCCCCATCCCTGGAGACCTTCAAAGTGAAGCTGGATAAAGCCCTGGGCAACCTGATCTAGCTGTGGTGTCCCTGTTCATTGAAAGGGAGTTGGACTAGATGGCTCTCTGAGGTCCCTTCCAATTCTAAGGATTCTAAGATTCAATGGTTCTATAAGAAGCATATATGTGGTCTATCCATTCTTGTGTTCCAGGCATCAACTGAAGGTAAAGAGATTTACTTTTCAAATATTTAATGAAAATCATTGGATTATTACCTGGACTATATTGTAACTCTCTGCATTTAAAAAATAGTCAAAATTTGAGTGAAATGTCCTGGATGCTAAATACCATCTGTACTGTTTGGACTTAAAATCTGTGCTACTTGGATTCTGCTCTTACATCATTATTTTTCTTTATTATGTTTTCAAATCGTCACAAATGCTTACTTATTACTTTAAAGGTTCAAGAGGAGCACATCTTTTTCATTAGAACCCCATGGGGCACACTCTGTTCAGACAGTTGGCATCTTGGTAACTCATCACCATCCACCTTAAGATTCCCAACAGGACTTTTCTGTAGTGAGTGAGCTCATACAATCCAAACAAAACCAGTTAAGTTTTATGATGTCATTCCTTGTATCTTCAAAGCCACTGTTTCATAAGTTTAGCTGAAATCAGAAACTACTTATTTCTCAGCAGATTGCCAACATAAAAAAAATAAATAAATAAATAAAAAAAAAGACCATTTTAATGCAGAGACACAGACACAAATGCTACTATGAATGTCCTCTTTTCATCATTAAACTCCTTATTTCAGGACTTTCCTGAGTAGTAGAGTCACTAGCTTCCTCTGAAACAGTTTGATTTCTGTGATGAGTAAAATGGAAAAAAAAAGGATGGCCTGACCACTCACATGTTTTTCATAATCGGGGAATAAGCTGCTCAGAGCTGCACAGGATGTGTCTCATTATGAATGCTGGTTCATAACCTCTGACTAACAAAGGACATGCAAGGCGCATAGTTCCAACTGCATGAATTACTGTCATCCTTTTCTAGGGCATTGCGTAATCCAACAGAGATGATGAAAGTTGTCCAGGGCATGATCTAAGGGCCATCAAAACGAAAATTAAGCTTTGGATTTTCCATCAGAACCTTGAAAATGGTTGTATTCCAATTTGAAGTACTGCAAAATATAAAAGAAGCCAAAATTTCAGGAAACAGCTGCTCACTTGAAATTTCACCTCCTCTTGCCTAACCTAGTCACCTCTCCTCTCCAGATGTCACGACCTCATTTGTGGCCCCACACCTAGAGTGACATTCTTTTGTGGGAAGGCCTCTTTGCATGGTGAGCTGTATCTTCCTGGCCCCTTCAGTGAAGGGAATGCAGTTGCACGCTCTTTCCTTCATGTTAGGGAATTTCTGGAGGGCATGGGACAGCTAACACTCACCAGAATTCAGACGGGAAGAAAATGTGATGTTATCTAGCACTGAAAACTGCAAGTAGAGTATCTCAGTACTATTAGCAACACATATTACTGTGTATGATAACAAATGCTATTGCATATGCTTTCTTTATCATTAAATAGTCAAAGTGAGATTCTGGGGTCTTTGGTCCCATGATCACTTTTACTTTTCTCTCATTATTTGGTTCTAGAATGGGTAGCAGCTAGGAGGACTCATGTAAATCTGATTTTACCCATTCACTTTTGAAGGCAGTAGGTAAAAGCAATCACAAAATGTACACCTGCACCACAGAGGTGTGAAGAATAGTTAGGACAGGCTCCATCCTCAGTGACGAAAGTTAAATTCAGACCATTTGATATTATCATTGAGTAGTAAGGCTACATTGACATACAGATAGCTTCTGCATTTTCTGGAGGTACTTGGACAAAACAGTTTGATTCAAGAGAGAATAGAAAGGCCAAAGGACAGGAAGGACAGTGTCAAGTGTAGGAAAAGACTGACCTTTCCACTGAAAAGAGATCAAGGTAAAAGACACGATCACATGCTGAATAGTTCAGTGGAGGATAGTTTGAATCTGTTTCATTAAATGACCTGCATACCTCACAGATTCCCTTCAGAAGAGAGCACAGAGAGGGCCCTGAGAGGTGGTATGCACAGTGCATGCTCCTGATGAGTGGAAAAGGGAGAGAAAGACAGACTTGGCAGAAGAGACTTCCCCCCCAGTGAGGACTCTCTATTGGAGGCTGTTTGCTCTAAGTTCAAGTAGTTGTAAAGAGACCCATTCACAGATATAGAAAAATAATGCCACTGAGAGAACTTGTGCAAAATCTGATACTGTGGTCTTTTTGATCTGTAGAAATGTTGAGAACTTCTTGACTGTAACTTGAGAGGTCACAGAAAACTGAAGAAAAATTGGTATTCAGAATATCCAGAAATGATATTTCTATCTCTTTAGCTACCTCGTCAGTCTGTGTCTGGGTCAATATTTACCTGGATCAGTGTTTAATATGCTTGGGTCAATATTTACTTGGGTTTTTAGTAGAGAAACTCCATCGCAATGGTAAGGAAGAGCTTACCACAGGTGTTTGAATATAGAATCACCAAGGCTGGAAAAGACCTCCAAGATCATCAAGTCCAAAATTATAACTGTCCCTGCAATGAGTGACATGCAGCACCACCACAGAGGAGAGATTTGGAAGAAATTATTATGTGCAACATAGAAAGGAGAGACAACAGGTAGTATATTAAAGGGCACAGCAGATAACATACTAGGGAGCTTGTGAAGGCCAGGCATGAGACACAGAGCAGGTGGAGAGGGCATCTGAGAAGCAGCCAAACAAGGGATCCTGTTTCATTCTTTCCTACTGGGGATGGACACTTGACTAGCTGTTTCATGAGGTCTTTGAAGTGGATTTGCCTGCTCCTCTTCCTTACCACAGCAACCACAACAACACTAACCACACACTGGTCCTCAAAGCTGACATCCTTTAGAAGGCAGTCCAAGAAAAATTCCTTTTTTAGGATACAAAAATTAGAACGAGGAAGAACTTGAATCTCTGGGCCACCAAGTCCCTGCATGACAGATCCCATCTTCCTGCTTTTGTTTCATTCCCACAACTTTCTGGATTGTGATAAATGCCACACTCCTTCCTCACACTTCCTAAAAACAGTTTTCCTTTCCACTCCTTTGAGAGGAGATTATGTCAGCTCTACACTCTTCTGAGGAGCCCTGCAACCTGTCTGACATTGCTTGATGCCTGCAGGACATGCCTGTTGCCCAGCCCCGTGCTCCAGCTCTTCCCCCAGGGTGCAGGGCAGCTGCATGTCCCCTTCCTGCACAGAATTCCATCCCACCCGGGCACAGCCGTCAGCAGCAGACAGAAAGACTGGCTTGCTCTCCTTTCTCCTGCCACTGCTCTTTGAAAAGTCCACAAAATAAGCTATGAGCAAATGAAGCAGATGCTATCCATCAAAATTTAATAAAAATACTGTTATATAAATAACATTAATATGCAGTTGCCTGTAACTTGCTGAGAACTGGTATTTGGAGCAGCACGCATCTGTATAGGTTAGTTAAGTTGAACTAATAAAATCTTATAGAAATCAAGTGCTCTAATCATACTTTCTTTTATATTGATTAAGTAGTTGTCAGAGTAGATCAGTCCAAGAAGGACAGTTTATCAATGCTAGGCTTTGTGTATGGTTATGTTCCTTAAAATAACATAGTAACTTGCTATTGATGACTTTTTGTTTGTTTGTTTGTTCCAAAGTTATTTTTCTTGAGTGACACAGCAGGACGCTATGGGCAGGAGAAAGGAATACTTGTGTCAGAAGGGATCCTATATCCCCTTATAAATACATAATTTCCCCCAAAAATGTTGTATGTGGACACTTTATAAGGTACTGCACCATTGTTCAGACTCATAAGTCTGCACCCGCTCACTTCCTCAGTCCCCTAGGTAGTCTGCATGTCAGGAGAGGCTGAACACCTAATATATACCTGTTCTCCTTGATATAAACAGGCAGAATTGGGGATTTTCACAGTTCCTAAAGGATGTGACAACTTTACCCTCTGAGCTTCTTGTGATGGACTTTACTACTGAAAGAGGAAGAAAGTCATCTTGTTGATTCAGATGGAGAGCCCTGAAGTACACCAAGGAGACACCGAGTGCTCCACCTGTTCTCACCTGGCTCCTTATATTTTATTCAAGTTTGTCTACTGCCAAAGACAGAAAAGAAAAAGGGTTGGCCATTCATCTCCTCTTGTGCCTCGAAACAAAGCAATGACTAAGCTATTTACTTATAACTACTTTCAACCCCATAACAGATATCAGATCAAAAGTATTTCAGTTTTAGTGGGAAAGGGTATGAATGGGTTTTGTGAAGCAAACTGACAAGAAGTTTACCCTGACCTGTTCCTCATCAAAACCTTGCTTTGAAATGTTTTTTAAACAAGCAGATGCAGCTGGTGACCAAGGTTCAAATAACTGACATTACTAAGATACAGCCAAGACTTCAGCAAGCCTCATAGTGACACTTCTGGATGAAGATAAGGCTTTGTTGTAAGCATAAAAGCTTGGAACACTCATCATATGTAGAAAAATGCCGTAACAAAGATCATTAACAGTCTTGAATCCATTGGAGAGGCAGGGGAAAAAAGACAGAGGTAGCCTCAAGGTCCAGGGAGGAAGAAATGATCCTTACTTTAAGAGTAAATATATATAAAGAAGCTGTAATATAAGGTTAAATCTGATTACATCCTTTTGCTACTCTGACCAAAACAAGCAGTAAATTATTCCACCATGTTTTCTTTTACCAAAGAAGAACAATTGTAAGAGCTGTTTTCTTGGCTCTTATTAAAATCAAACTAAAAAGAAATAGCTAAAAAATCAAGATTCCATTGTGTTTCTAAAAAATCAGACTTCTTTTAAGCATACTTTGACGTTTTACATGGTTTAATTTCAGAATTGCACCTGGTCCTAGCCTAGGGGCAGAAATAAAAGGATACAAGTCAAAACACAAAGACATAAGCCTCCATTATTCTGACGGGACAGTTAACAGCACAGGGAAGCTACACATGTTCACAATCTGTTTGAATAACTAAATAAATAGTAATTATTCTATTTACTCCCTTTCAGTTTGCCTGGATTTTTAAATTGTGCAACAATAGAGAAATTGCATTGTAGCTTCCACTGATATTTGCATTAAAACAGGGATTACTGATTAAATTTTGAATCTGGACAATCAGTCAAATACGTCATTCCATTGATGTTTAAAAAAGCCCTACTGTATCGTAAAGAAAAAGAAATAGAGGTAAAACTAATTCCCCCTCTGCTTTGCTGTCCTGGTGAGAAAGCAGTAAAAAAATAAAAGAAATTTAAAAAATCAAAGTTTATATAAAGCTGTTCTAACCACAAATGCTACAATCATTCAGCTAATAAAAACATGATTTTCATATATATCAAAAACATGCTGACGTTTGAAGAAATCTGTAAAGCTCTTTCTCATACAAGATAATAAGAGTATATTACACTATATGCTGTTTACTTAGATAATGATTATAGCATAAGCAGAGGCAGGTTAATATCTGTATAAATGGTTTTACCTAAAGCTACCCCGTTTTTTTTCTGATGTTAATCTCCACTTTGACTAGCTCTAAGATTAATTTTATATCCTTTCCTTGAATTACAACTATTATAAACAAGAAGAACAGCCAACCCTTTTTTTTTTCTCAGCAATGAGTCAGAAAAAAAAATGTAGTTAAAACCAAGAAAACTTTACTAAATATATGTTTTAGAAACCAAAATAAAATAAGTGAGATGATTTACAGAAAATCATCTGTCTTATTGTGTACAAGCACTTTGGGATTCTAAACAGATGAAAAAAGAATAAAGCAAATGGAAAAAAAAGAAAAAGGAGGAAAAGAAAGCAAAAGAGCTGATAAAGTTTCTGGCTACAATACAGGAGACATATCATTACCATATGATCTAATGTGGGTGTCAGCCTGGATTGTGTTCATTGAGAGAAACCTTATTTTTTAACTGTGCTATGGAATAGAAGCAGGAGGGTTTTCCACCAAGTGACAGTCACTGAGCTGAACTTACCCCCTCCTCCTTTCCACACCTGCAAAGCCTTTGCCTGGGTTGAATATTTAGTTTAATTACATCTCAGCTTTGAGAGCTCCTGTTGCAAATCCCTGGATTAAAAGGTACGGTTTTTGGTAATTCTCCTGAACTATGCTGTACTAATAAAACTTCAGGAAAGTCTACGGCAAGAAGTAGGTGGATTTTAAGAGAAGCAAGGAAAAATCCTACTAAATGTTTAGCAATGTTGAACGTTGTATCCAGCACTTTTGTTTCTCGAGAACATGAGAATGCGTTCGTAAGGACTGTACACATTTCCTTACTGTTTATTTGACTGTTCTGTCTCTTGTTTTGATTTGTATAAGCACTGCTATAGTCCTTTCTTTTTCCGTACCGTAAACTTTTGCAGCAGCATGTTCTCTGTTTGCAAGTCAGTGTTTAGAATCTACGATGTAGTGAGCGTAAAAAAGGGTTGAGTTCGTGTATTTCTCGTTTAAACTGCACTCTGAGATATATTTTTCTTCCGTTCAGGTTTCTTTGTACTTATTACAAACTCTAATGAGCATAATTTTGATTTCAGAGGAAAAGACGTGTAGTAGATATTTAAACAGGATCAGTGCATGCCTTTGTAATGTTAGAAAGCTCTGTGTTACAGCGTGCAAATGAGGAACTTATATTTAAAGAAGCTGCCTGTGAATGAAACAGTGGGAAAGAAAATCCCTGGATTTGAAAGTCCTGTTAGCAGAGTTTAAACCTCTTTTTGACTTTCAACTGCTCTTTTTCCATACTTTCTTGTTTAAAAAAAAAAAAAAAAAAAAAAAGTCAAACATATAACGTAGGAGTTTTTTTGTTGTTTTTTTTTTTGAAACTGCATGCATTTTTTAACTTGTCTTTTGTGGCATGTTGAGGGATTTCTGAGAGTGGATGGACTAATATTAAAAAGATAAGGTTAAGGCAAACTGACAAAAAGACCACCAGTACTGTGGTGACGTGAACTGATGAAGCATATTTCCAGGACTATTTTGAATTGAAATGTGGCCAATTCTATGGTATAGTTTCCTCTGTTTGTGGAAAAGTCTTACTCACTGTAAACACATAATTAAAGCAAATTTAAACAGTTCTGTCTGCAGACATAAATATTGTGTCACAGACCTTTAAGAATTCAGATTTTTTTTTCCTTCCCTATTTTCTTAAAGTGAAATGTAAACATTTCTTACTAGTACAATTTTGTACAGTTTTATATCTGTCTCTGTCCATTTAAACCTGTAAAAAACAGAAATACACATACCTACAGTAGGAAAACATATGAATGAAGATGTGTACACATCTACTCTTATTTCCTGATTAATCTGTAGTTTGCATCTGCTGTTTTCTCTGCTGTGTATTTGAATTGTATCCTTGATATCCTTTGTTGTCATACAGTCCTCCTTTATGCACAACTTTTTTTCTGAATTTGTTCTAGTTTTGACAAAACAGGTACCAAAGGAAAAGGTCTACAATGGGCATTAAATTAGATAAGTGAAATTTATCAATATTAATAAATGTGAAGGTGCTTCCCAAGTGCCCTCCTTTATTTATTTATTTATTTATTTACTCACCCTTGGGAGATGATTGTTAGTAAGTTAACTCCAGGATAAGATCCTGATTGTGCCTTCTTGGGG
>PPHD01031467.1:0-10060 GCA_002909625.1 Bambusicola thoracicus | reverse complement strand
TTCAATTTGCATCCTTCCTTTCCTTAGCAGAAAGGCCTCAGGCCCTGCACAGCAAAGGAGTAACATTTATTAAGCTTTACCAGCTGGAACTGATTAGCTTAGCAAAAATGTCACAGGGAGCCACACTTGCAAGTGTATATATTGGGTAACAGTTCAGAGACTATCACTCAGTCCAAAACAGGCAAGTCCTTCATCAATGCAAAAAAAAAACAAAACAAAAAAAAAAACAGTCAGAAAACGAAATTTTTAAAAGCTGAGCTTGGCCATTTGCTTTCTGAAGACCTCAGCGGAATAAGAAATGCACGAGAACACAGACCCTCTGGGCAGGAAGAGCCATGCTCCTGCTTTGCCTGTAAAAGCCCCCGGAGGGCTGCGAGCCTCTGCTGGGACAGTAGACCTGGCCCAGAAACTTTGTCAGAGATCGTAGGGAAGCTTCAAGTTAACTGTGAGTGATCTCCACTTGTTTGATCCTGGTATAGGGAGACTACTGGGAACCTGTGAAACACATTCACTTTTCCTGTCGCAACTTGAAGACTTAGGCTTTTAACCTCAGAAACTTCTCTGAGTCAGGGAAGGCGCTGATAGGCCCTGAAGAGGCAGCACGTTTTTTGAGGCCCAGACTAGCCATGATCTTCAGTAGGCCTGGTGCCACCCCTGTGTAGTCTAGTGACATACTGTGCTTAAATGTTTTCTTTCATTGATGATTTGGTCAGTGCTAGCTAAGGTAATACCTCTGTACTGCTGCATATGGATTTCAGGTATCTTCAGTCTGTAACTCAGTGTTTCACAACATGATGAGAGTACTACTACTACTTCACGGAAGCTGTGAAAGCTTGTCTTAAAAGGGCTGCTGTTTGTGCAAGTGACATTCTTAAAGGGGCCTTTCTGCAGGAGCCCACTAGGCTGCCACAGCTGCCTTGTCTGGGGAGAGGAGAGCAGCTTCAAGGCCTCGTTCCCAAACAGAGCTGAGGGGAGGGCTGCAGCCAGGTATCTGATATGTAGGAAAGCCCAATGGCCAGGAGATGCTGGCTGAGTGCTAGTCTGTCCTGTTGGAACAGGCCCATTGGGTTGGGGCAGAAGAAATGACTATTCTGTGCCTCCTGAAGGGTTTTAGCACTTAAACATGTAGATTAAAGTACACTCAGAGCAGAGTTGCCCTACTGGGGGAGAAGCCTGTGAATCCCAGCCTCTCTCCTAGGAGGCTGCAGCTGAGCAGGAGCTCAAATCCATGCCTTTTGGACAGCTGTGTCAGAGGTTTTCTGCGATCTGGCTTTGCCTCACTCATGTCTTACAAGAAGTACGTGACAGAACAGGGATCTGCATCAAAGTGTCCTGCCATCCACCTCCTGGTTTTATTTAAAACCAAATTCTAGAAAGGAAAATTCTTTTGGATGGAAATTAATTGTGGAAGGAGAGTAAAGGAAGTTGTTTATAAAGTCTAGGTCAGTGGCTCAGAAGAAAAGAGAAAACAGAATTCATCTCATGAGTCACACTGTTCAAACTTGAGGCTGTGACTGTTTAGAGGATTTTTATCCACAAATTGTTTGCAGAAGAATGCCAATGCACTTAGATTTGTTTAGATAAAAGTAATGAGAGATCCGCTTGCATGAAGGATGAAAGATCCTAAATGAAGAAATGATGGGTCAGAATGTCAGCTGCTTAATGGATTAGCTTAATGGATTTGGCTCTCTAGAGAAGTGCCTCTGCATAATTTTCCCTTTTTTCCATTTTTTTTTAAATTTAATTTTTGAACTTTACATTTATCACCTGCTCATTTGAATCTGATTTTTCAGACCCTGTTTTGTCTTGGTACTCCAAACCTTCCAGAGAGTATTTTCATACAAAGGAGAAAACCAAGACCCACCAATATTAAAGCAGTAGATGCAAGTTTACTTTTATTCCCATTGGGACAGATGAAGCATAAGAGGCTTTGCTGAATTTGCTGGATAAGTTCACATTTTGACCTTTATCTGTTATAAAACTGATAAATATAGCAAAATCATATTTCAGATCTTCAGGGAAGATAATTTTCTGTTTGAAATACTGCTCTGAGGCATGTTCCTTCTGTTTTAGGAAATTTCCCCCCAGCTAGAAAAAATAAATAAATAAAAGTCTTCCAGTCCTAACAGGTTTGCACAAGGAAACCCTGAATGGATCTTTATTCCAGTAGTCCAGTAAGAAAATTAGGACTCGTTATTAGAGGTAAATTTCCTGCCTTTTACTACTCTTGCTAAGGATTCTAGATAATGCAAAAAACATTTCTTGTCCCAGTTAGAGCCCCTAGAAAAGGCATTTGAAATGCTATTTGCACATACAGCTACATTTATAGGATTATGTTTCTGAGAAGTCCTCTTATTTTTTTAGAATTCTATGGAGCCTGAGAATAAGCTTTGTTTCTCTCGAAATGTTTTTAAGAACCTGGCATTTAAAATAATAATAAGTGATTCTTAAACATGTAAAATAAGTCTTTGTCCCCAAAGCTCTCTATCACTTCACTGATTTGCTGTAGCATAGTTCCATATAAATTGCAGCATAAAATAGCTGTTACAGGTTTCTCTTTCCTTCCATGTAATTGCAGGGCATCATGCTTAGCCCTAAGATATCCAGACCATGGCAATATTTCTTGGACAGCACAAAGGTAATATTTACCATTAACATTACATGGCCACAAAATACCACATCTACCATATGCCCCCGCTCAGCCAGGTAAATGCTTTAAAGTTCAACACCTCTGAATGTGTAAAACAAAACTCATTAACTAGATCATGAGCGTTGTTCAAACTGGTTGTTTAACAATAAACACTAAGAAGGACAATGGCAAGGTGATTTCAGAAAAGCAAAACAAAAACCAAAGAATGGAAACACAGCTGAACAGGATCAAATGAGGAGTGCAGTGTATCTAGTACTGTTGCATGCAAATCCTGCTATTTACAGCGTTCATTGGATAGTGGCTGAGTTTCAAGGAGAAGCTGGGTACTTTGGATAAAGGTTGTTATTATATTAATGCAGATAAAGTGGCGCCCTTCAACCCGTCTGGAGAAGTGTTCTGTATTTGTCTAAATAATGAAGATAAGGTAATGAAATGCTCAGGGAGGCTGGAAACTGTCCTCAGGCTTCAGGCAGATTGAGCAGTGCTGTGCAGAAGCAGCCACAGTCAGTGCATGTCGGGAAGGCAGCCAGGCACAATGTTGGCTCAAGGGGCAGCCACGCTCTGTCTGGTTGCTTGGCAAAGGAAGGAAAAGGGATATTTCTTTGCTCTTGATAAAACTAAAGTTCTTCAAAATCCAATGGGACTGACTATTTACCAGGTGAAGATCTCAGCTTATTGCTAAGAACAGAGCAGGTTTCTGGTAGCCGCTCTATTTTGCCTGAAATGGTGTAATTCCACAAGAGAGACAGTTTGCAATGCACAGTCAACAAGCAGGGAAAGACTACAGTATTTCTGTTCTTGGGTGACTCTTTTTTAATCAGAACTTTATAATTATCAGTAAGTCAGTCCTTCTTCCCCGTACCTTCTTTTTGGTAAAAATAAATAAATAAATAAATAAAATTAAGTGCTATACCTCATGGCAATATAGAATCATAGAATGGTTTGGACTGAAAGGGAGTTTTAAAGATCATCTAATCCAACTCCCTGCCATTGGAAGGCACATCTCTGACTAAACCAGGTTGCTCCATCCAACCTCTCCTTGGGCACTTCCAGGGATGGGGCATCCACAGTTTCTCTGGGCAACCTGTTCCAGTGCCTCACTACCCCTAAAATAACGAATGTCTTTGTTATATCTAATGTAATCTTTCTTATATCTGCATGCCTTCTCTTCTCCAGTTTGATCAATCCCAACTCTTTCAGCGTTTCTTCATAGGAGACGTGCTCCAACCTTCTGTTCATCTTTGTGACCCCACTCTGGATCAGCTCAATCAGGCTCACGACCTTCTTACGCTAGGAATACAAGAGCTGGATACAGTGCCCCATCCAAGTGGTCACATCAGAGTCTGAGGTTGCCCATGGACTCTTGAGTCACTTTGTTACTCTGCAGCCTGCTGGGTGTTACGGGGGAAAGCTCCTGCCTTCAGCCCTAATTTTGTAAATTCCCTTTCCATGCAGCTGACAAAGCTTCCCTGAGCCTTGGGGCAATGTCAGCATGCGATTTGTGGGTGCAGAGCAGGGGGTTTCATCAGGTTATGGTTAAATTTACAAAAGCAAACAGAGGAATTTTGGATTTGGTCTGGAAAAAGTGTCACTTAGCTAAAGAGATTTTTGTTGAAATATCCTGAATCAAGAGGACAAAGATCTGGGAAAAACAACAGCAACAAAAATAAGCAAAAAGCTCCTTAATTTTCTAGAATAGCTGCAGACAGAATTGTCAAGGATTCAACCTCAGCCTGTTTCATTTATCAGGCTTGTAAGACGGATTTCCTAAAAGCTGTATGAAGAATGCTTATGTTGGCCTTGTATTCATCCTTTACCATAAATCCAGACAAGAAGAAATAATCTGCATTGCGGGTCCCATAGAAACATGACTATTTTTCCCTTCAGTGCATTTGAAGAGCTGTGAGTTCCGTTAAGGCTAGCCACGCTTGGTGCATGGAGCTGCACAATAGAGCTGGAGCACTGGCTCTGAGAGAGGGATGCCCGCTGTTCAGCTCTGCTGAGTCAAATATGTGCATGAATAATGGCATCTTCTGCGAAATCACATTTAATTAGAAGGGAATAAAATGCACATGCTAAATAACGGAGACAGGAACGGTTGCAGAAAAGAAGGTGAAGTTGTCCTCCATCTGGGAAATTTCTGAATAATGATTATTATTAATAACACAGAGCTTCTGCAGCGTTTTTTGGGTCAAGTTCATTGTTGTGAATCATCACAACAAATGCAGAATGTAGGTTATCCCTGAACATTAAAATATCTTGCCTCATTTATATTTGGTCATCACTATCATATGATCTGTAGGAAAATTGTTTTCTTCCCCCCCTTCCTGCAGATAAGTATCTCATCAGTTGTGCATCTCCTTGGTTTGTCTCCTGGCCTATTAAGTATGGGATAAAGTATGCAAATCATAATATGGAATAGCTGTTTTCATCTCCAGTGTAATTCAAAATGTGCTACTTTTCTGCGAAATAAATTTGCAGATAGATGTTCTTTACTTAGGTTTCCACAAACACCCTCTTAGCTACTTCAAAACCCAGAACTCATTGTGAAATGTAGCCACGCTCTCTTTGTTCTTGAAAACTTGAAAATGACCCCCCCAGCAGCCAGATCCTATGCTGTGTAAGTCCATGGGAGTCCAGACACTGAAATCAGCACAAGTACTGCATCACTCTATAAAAAGCATTAACCACGTAAGACCACTTTCCCTCTTCAGTCCTTTAGATCTGTCAGCAGCAGCAGATCATTAATTGCTAGCAGCCAGCATCACCCCCTTGGGCTTTGTACTTTCCACGATGTTTTAGGGAGTTGCAATCCCCCTCTCCAATCTAGCATCAAGGGTTTGCAGCCTCAGGTGAAGATGTCTTATTGTGCATAAGCATTATTTACAGATGATTGTCTTAATTCAGCTGCAGTTGGAAATTAACATAGATCAAAGCAAGGTTTTAAATTCCAATAGTATTTTTCAGGAGGACTTTAGAGATATTGACACTGAATTTGATTGAGAAAAGTTGGTCTGGAGCAGGCCTTGACCAGTTGTTCATGTAGTGACAAGAGCAGTGACCAGGTTTGAAAAAGAATTCAGAAACAGCTATTTTTAAAAGTTCAGCTTATACTGCAAATGACATCACCAGGAACACTCCTGGAACAAAGGCATATTTTCCTGGGGTAAGTGGGGCTTGTGAGCTTGAAACGTTTGGCAAAGGTGGGTTGGTAGCTCATATATTTTAGATTCTTTTTAAAAACTACTTTTATTTTTGTCTTCTGCTGATTAAATGCGAGTCCAGGCAGAAAAGCCTTGAAACCCCGCAGATATAAATGCAGTGCTGGTTGTTTTCAAGCTTTCCCAAGCTGATGAAGTGTCATGTTCCTTTCAGCTGCTTGGTTCCCTCAGAGAAGGGCACGTCTTTGCCATGCGTGCTGAAAGCAAGGGATGATGACAGACTGTAGCCGTCAAAAAGGATGAGTTGGTCCTTTTTGTTGGTGGTGTGTGACCTGTCAGCCCAGACAGATGATGCAAAGTCAAGCCTTAGGGGAAGAGACAGTTCAAAGGGCATTCACTGATGCTTTTGAGTAGTGTTTCCTGGTATGAGAAACTGCTCAAAAACAGATGGAAAAGCAGATTTGAAAGAAGTGTCCTATGGCCACTGTAGCCTTCCTTAGCACTCCCCAGAAGAAAATCTGTTTTTGTTTTTGAGTTCTTGTCTTAATATGTTTGTAACTTGTATTTCCATGTTCTCTTCAACACTGGAGAGAAGACTTTGCCAGAAAGCCCTGGGCTCCTTTCCCATGTACTCTCCAGGCCCCTGTGAGATCCCCTTTTGGGTGAAGCTGAGCTGCTAGCAGTCCTGTAGCCATCATCAAGGCATGTGCTGTGCGTGCTGGTGCTAGCTGGGAAGAAGGAAGATGTGCCACCGGTTTTCCTGTTGTCCCATTCAGGGAGTGCCTGGCCAAATTGCTCAAGTGACCTCAAAGGCATTGTCTACATAGCAACTATTATTTCAGATTAACCCTTGTTTGTCTACTCAGAATGAATTACATTGCACGCATGTATGCACATACACAAGATAATTTTCTTCAAATTTTCTGAAGCCATGTTTGGTATTAATTAATCCACTCTATTTTCAAGAATGAGGTGGGATTTTCTCTAGAAGTCTGTGCAAATATATCCAGTTTTGAATGTAATATCCCCACTCTGATTATGGATTATTATTATTACTTAATTTTGCACTATTTCCCACTAGAATGGAAATGCCTGACAGCTTCCAATTGGTTGATAACCCCCTGCTGTTATACTGTCATGCAGCAACGTCTGCTCTCTTGGTTAAATTTAGACCCTGGGAGCCACGTCCTGCATTGCAGCAGTCATGCCGGCATCCCCAAGCAGCCTGGGGCTGTTCAGCCCTCTCAGCTTGGGTACTCAATTCTGGGTTGCCATCTGGAGGTGCCGTCTTTCTCCAGTGATGACAAGATTCTAGACAAGTCAGATATTTTAAACATCTAATTTGTAGTTTGCTTAAAATTAGATGAAAGAAATCCTGCCCCAGCAGGTATTCAGTGACTTCCTACATGAAACTGGAATTAATAAAGCAAACTGCTGATACTTTCCCTGATACCTATACCTACAGAAAAGTTATACTGCTTTCAGTGGAGACTGTGAAGCTGGCGAGTGATCTTATGGACACCATCCAGTCTCATGCATTTGCTATGGAGCTGCTTGACAAATTTGCTTTTTTTTTTTTTTTTTCCCTGGATAAACTCCCTTAACATAAGTAGAACTCAGGAATATCATAATCTGAAAGTGGTGAATTGTTCAGATGCAGCTGAAAAACTAATTTGCAGGCATTAATTCTGTAATTTCTTCAGTCAGGTAAATTCCTGCATCCCTGTAAAGCCGCATTAACTTCAGATGTGCACCATTAGAACTTGAAAAGTTAGGAAAAAGGACAAACCTGGAGATACCTCCCACTGCATTTTTTCACAGTCATTTTTCAGAGGAGAATTGGGTTGTAATGATTCTGCCATAGTGATTAGGGGAGGGGAAAATGTTTGCGTCAAAGGATGCACTGAAACTGTTTACACTGTGTCGTCATAGAATGTGGCAAGAACTGTGTGTACGAGTATACTTGCACGTGTGTTGGTGTGCCTACACCCTGATGGTAAGTTTCAATACCTACAGGACTGTAATTTAGTCTGGGCACTGTCCAAGGTAGCAGGAGTGAGGAGACAGGAGCAGACTCATGCCATCATTCAGTTTTTAGGGATTTCTTAAGCTAAGTCTCTATCTGCATGTGTGATCAGCATTACTTGTTGGGCTGGAGACTGAGGGGCTTTGAGAATACTTATTTGTTCCTAAGGCAACAGGTAGTGAGATTCTCCAGGAGAAGACTCTGGCAGAGCTCTTTTTTTTTTCCTGCTAAGTGGTTACTTCATTCTGCTAGGGTCTGTTCTTATTGAGACACCTGAAGATGAGGGCATCCTCCTCTTAAAGTCAGGATAGAACAGTCATTGTGGGCAAACCTCTGTTTTGCTTTGCAAGATGGTTTTGATTGCTGCCGGCATTTTATTATACCGGCACCAAGGATGGTTTAAAAGATGCGTTCATTATCTTGGCTCTTGTCTGAATGTGCAGGAAGGCTATATCCAAGCAGGGAGAACACAGCAATAATATATTTGTTGTTATCGGTGGCTAGTTCTTTGGATATATACATTAATAGGACATTAGATAGGAACAGCATTCACTGATTTCTTTAGACAGAATAGACAGAGAGGAGAGGGTGAGAAGAACAAATTCATCCTCTGCTTTGGAAATGAGATAAATATGTAATATTCAGTGTTCCCTGGTAGGGGCAGGCAACTTGGAGTTGGAACTGTCAATCTATCTGCTGGGTCTGAGTCTGTGACATATTTAATATCCAAAATAAATGTTTTGCCATTTCAGAGTATCCTCTTTCCCATTCTAAGTACCACAAGAATTTTAAGAGTAAAAATTATTGATCATTTTGAACTGAATTTGCAAGTGATTTTGATCCCTCAAAACTAAAGCTTTTAAAACAAGTGATTTGAATTGATTTTGTCCATTTCTATCCTTGATTTTATTCTAAGATATTCACTTAATTTATTCTTGGAGAATAATTGACCGAAACCCAGTGCCTTAATTTTAGCTGGAGTATCACAGATGGGACAACTTCACTGCAGGCAGACTTGTCAGAAGATTTACCTAATCAGCTCAAATGCCCTGTAGAGAATGGAAACCAGGAGTTCCCAAGCGCTTATAACTTGTTCGCCCTATGGCTGCAAAGGCACACTGCTGGCTCATGTTCAGCTTACCATCAGCTGGGACGTCCTGATCCCTTCCTGCAGTGCTGCTCTCCAGCCTCTTCTCCCCCAGTCTGCGTGTATATCCACAGCTTTCCACTTCCATGTGTAGAACCTCAGACTGCTCTTCGTGCTGTTGGTAACTGCCCAGCCCTGCATCTTGTCAAGATCTCTCTGCAAGACCTCTCTACTCGATAAAGAGTGAATGTTGTCTGCCAAGACTACTTAGTATACTTTGAATATACAGTGGTTAAAATGAAGAGGGAAGAGGCATGATACCTTTGCAAAAAGTTTTGTGGGTCTTGTTTCTTTTTTTGGAAATGGTCTGAGGAGCCATTGAAAGTACACCAAAGGCATATAGCTGCCAGAGAAGCTTTTCTTGATGAGTCATGTTATTATCTTAGCCTGCCTCTAAGTGTTCTTAATGAAAAGAGTGATTTTGGGCAGCCCAGATCTGTGTCCATCAAAATAGTCAGCCTGCCAGGCAGCCAGTCTATAGGTGAATGTGACCTGCTGCTTGCAGGCAGCTTGTTATGGACAAACAACTTTCTTTCCCCTGACGTGAGAGGTCATAAGGAACAACATGTTAAGCAAACAAAACTCTGAAACATCCTTGTTTTAAACTCCCTCTAAAATGCAAATACGCGGTGCTTTAACATCACTAAACTGTGCCCTGGACTCAGCCATGATTTCCCCCAGCAGGGACTCCGCTGCTGATGCTCAGTGGGCAGATAAGGGCAGGGTGACAGGTAACAGGCATGGCCTCTGCGCCTGGGCAGGCTTCATTTGTGGTACTGGAGAAGTTGTGCAATTCCTGCTGGGAAGAAATAGGTGTAGGCACAGTGACTTCTGCTGCCTGACTTCTCCCTGCCATGTCCACAAGCTTGTCCGGGTAGGGCTTCTCCTGTTGTGTGGGTATGGTGTTGGGAGGTTGGCACTGGTCGTTATCCCCAGCGTGGCGAAACACTGTCAGGAGGGTTCGGGCTGCAATCAGCAGCTGCCGGTCCCTTCCGTTCTGCTCCTAACTGCCTGCTGTTAAACCACCGCTGGAGAGGAGCAACAGATGGGTGATCAGGTGCATTCAGATTTTAATC
>PPHD01031466.1:0-10060 GCA_002909625.1 Bambusicola thoracicus | reverse complement strand
GTGAGGCTAGGAGGGCCACCAGAGTGGGTGGTGGTGAGGGGATGCAGCCCACTGACGCCGAAGCTGGCAAAAAAAACAAGGAGCCCAGCATGGTTTTATTTTTCCTTAGATAAATTTTTTATATAGAATATATTACAGTCAGAGTTCTCAGCTTTTAATCAAAAGGTAACAAGTTATTGCAGTTTTACCCAGTGAAACTACCGGTGGGAGGAGAAATTCCTCCAGAGCTCTCCTGCCTTTTAAAAAACAGAAGGGGAGGGAGGAAACAAAAATAAGGAAAAGAGAGAAAATACAGGTGTAGGTCACACTTCTTGGCTACGGTGGCCCAATGGGGCAGGTGGACAGAGGAGCGTGGGGGCAAGAAGCGGTGATGGGCACAACACTACTGCGAGGGAGGCGGGCCTGGTGCCCGTGGGGCCGGCATCCAAGGCGCGGTGCTTCTGCTCATCGTACTCAGCATGAGACCAGGAAAGGAGACCATGGTGGAGAGGCTGCAGCCAGCCCTCAGCCCCGCCTCAGCTCATGCAGCTTGTGGGCAACGCGCTCCAGCTCAGCCTCGATGGCAGCCAGGCTCTCCAGCTCCTGGTCCTGCAATGAGAGCAGAAATGGGGCAAGAGGGAGCGTTAGGGGTAGGAAGTGTGGCTGGAGCCATGCCACCTGCCTATTTCACTGCCTGCTGCAAGGGGGAGATATGGGTGTGTTGCCTCAGTCCCTGCCTGCGCACATGGAGGTATTTGGGCCATTCAGTCCCAGTTTTCCAGGAGCAGCAGGGTAGACCTCCTCCATACAACTCACACTGCTTTTGACCAAGAAGGATGAGGTGCTCCCAGAGCTGCTCCAAGGGCTTTGGGCTAGGAGGGAGCAGTCTTCTGGGGGAAAGAGACCTTCCCCAAAAGCAGATGATTGCAGGAGGGGCAGGTGCTCTCTCCTTGCTCAGATCCAACACATTTAATTTCACTTTCAACCAACATGACACCCTCCTGGATGCTGGTAGGCAACTTTTGGGCAACACTCCTCTGCATCATTAAGGCAAAAATGGTGTATTGGAGGCAAGAGAAATGCAGTAAACTAGCTTCATTCCTGGGCATCTGTATGGCAAACACGTATACAGGTACTGGACTAGAGAGATTACCCCATTACAAAGGAAAAGTGAAATAAAGATCTTACCCGTATCCTGGGCTTGCAGAAGGGCTCCAAGAGGCAGGATCTCCTGATAGAGATCCTTCCTCCTTGGGAGTCAGCCCTTAAATGGGGTCTAGGAGGGGTGCAGCCAGGCTCCACACCTTCCGGTCACTCAGGTGAAATTGCATTCACCTGTGCCCCTGCAGCTGACTCAGCACTCGCCTCAGGTGGTCAATCAGAGGTTCAGGCCATGATTCAACAGTTCCCATACAGCACCTGAGGATGGCTTGTCCCAGAGCACTGCAGAGCCCATTCCCACCCTCCATGTTCAGCCCTCTGTGGCTCATATAAACTGGAGCTGGGCTTCAACACCAAAGAAACAGAAACAGTTGCTCCTGGCTGCCAGGGTACATGCTAAGCTGTTGCATAACATCATGTGAGGCATGAGGCAATAAGGCATATTCAGACAGCCTCACATCCTTTGCAGACATTTCCACGCTAACACCTGTTCTCCCCACCATTTTTGTCCCTGGTTTGCCTCCCCAGAACGTGTGACACTGCTCATCCTCTACCTGAGCTTGGGACATGCTTGACTATCGCATGACTTGAATGAGATTAGAAACACAAAACCCACACCAAGGCTAGTCACTGTGTCCAGCACAGGCCAGCACAATGCTCTTGTCACATTTTTAAAGCTCTCTAGGGCAAGGAATATTTTTGCACTAATTACTAAATCTAAGAAAGAAACAAAGGCATAGATGAGTGAAAACCTCAATAATACCTAGGTCTGAAAAACTGGAAGATCACCAAACATCTCCGTAATATCACAGAGAACCAATACAGGCTGCATAACACTAAGGCATCATCCTTATCTCCCATTAGCACAGTTTGGATTCCCAAGTAATAACCAGACAGGACTTATTCCTAAGCCTATGCACACCAACCTCTGTTCTCCTGTTAGCACTGCCTTCCTCATCCTTCTTTTCTTCAGGCATGGGAGCAAGTGGAAATCCTTCACTGCTGTCCTCCTTTGAGTGATGCTTCCACGACCTTCTCACATCTTCCTCTGGGCTACTGAAGTCATACTTGTGGGACCTGAATGACATTTTCATGGACCTGTCTGGGTCTTCTCCACTATCATTTTCCTCCATGCGCTTCTTTGATGACAGCTGCTTGGCCAGCTCATCCATTTTGTTCCACCTCTTGGAGTCTTCCCACTCCCTGGAGGACTCATCCTCCATTTCCTCACTTTTGGCATCCCTGGACTGGAAGGTGTCCTCCTCTGCCTGCATTCCCTCATCCTCCAGGCGATGCCTTCCTCGTCTCAGTACACGTGGCTGCTCTTCCTCCTCCTCAGAGCTCTGCTCATCTTTGCCAAATCCCAGAGCATTGTCATTACCTGAAAGAGCATAACACACAACAGTGAGCATGAGCTTTAACCTGGTTGGGTTCCACCTTTGAACCAAGACTTCAGAGGTGATGCAAGGTGACATAGTCCCCTTTTTTCCAGGATTCTGGCATATCCACTCTCAAGTCACTGTCTCAGTAATGAGGACTGGAGACAGCAGTCAAAATCACAGAGGACATTCAAGGAAAGGCAAGGAATTGTCCCTAGCAGGCAGCAAGGCAGCTGCAGTGTCTGTGCTACTTCCATGCATATGTCCATGGGTCAGGTGCTTAGGGGGTTATGGGTGACTGTCACTGGGGGTATTTCTGTAAACCTGGTAAGCACCTGCCTGAACTTTTAGGGTCTAAAGCCTCTTATCAGCTTGTCTCAGCACTCGCATCTCACCCTGGATAGGTATCAGTACCATCATCCAAGATACATACCATCATCTTCCTGCATCTCCTCAGCCTCCCCATCCTCCTCAGCCAAATCAAGCAACCTCTCTGCTTCAGTAGGGTCCTCCTCTCCAGGAGCATCTTCTCCATCATCCTCCTGCTCCACGCGCTCCTCTGCTGCCTCCTCCTTGCTCTGCCCCTGGCCCTGCCTGGATGGCTGCTCTCCCTCCTCCTCGAGCTCCAGGCTGTTCCTGGGGCCTCTGCGCTGCTCCTCTCCTTCCCCCCGCTGCTGTTGCTCATCCTCACCCAGATCTTTGTCAACATGGTTGTCCAAAGCTACTTCTCCCTGGGCATCCTCTGCATCCTTGATCTCGTTGCTCTCTGCTTCGTCCTGGTCATCCTTCTCACCAGGGCTGGCATCCTGCAGCCTAGAATCCCTCACCTCCAGGCTATTTTTTCGTTCTTCTCTCACATCTTCTTTTTGCTGGGTTTTCTGTGCTGCCAGCTCAGCCACAGATGGTGTGGGCTGCTCCTCCTCAGGGCGCTGTCGTGCCACATCTGCAGAGAGGAGTAAGAAGCAACGCCTCTCTTGAGAGCTCATCTCACAAACAAGGGAGCCTGGGTGAAAAATCATCACACCCCTCATGGGCATCTCTTCCTCCCAACACGATAGTAGTGGACTAACCCTTCTTCCTGTAGCACTACACACCTCCAAATGGGCCACATATGGCCTGTTCAGGATAATGGTATTATGTGTGTGCATGGACTGCATGCATCTCGAGCTCAAATTTCACTGGGACCATAACCTAATGTATTTCAAAGAAGGCTGTAGGACAAACCCACCTCACTCTTGTATCTCTTTCAGGAAGTTTCCCTGGCCACGACTCATCCTAAGCACTAAATATGGCACAGGGTGGAGGGAATCACTATCAGGTTGGTAACCTGAACATCACTGGTTACTACAGCCCAGAAGCGCCATGTTGCTTTATCTGGTAAACCAGACCAAAGCAAACACAGGGTTCCTGGTGCATGTGACACCCAAGGAGAGAGGCCTGGATGAGGAGCAGATGGACACACCAAGGCTGTCAGAAAGAACATCCTTGTTTACAGCCTGCCTGAATTCCCTGGCAGGAGGCTGACACTGACCTCTTTGCTTGTTGTCGTCATTCTGACTTTCAAGGACTTCAGAAAGTTCATCTTCAAAGCCACTGTTTTTCTTTTGCTGCTGAGTTCTCTCATTGGCACCTGTGTTGGGTAAAAAAAAAAAAAAAAAGTAGCAAAAAGCAGCACCTTCTGTACTTTCAGTAAGTACAGACAGCAAAATAGCTGTGCTCTTTATAGCTCTACGTGTTTTTTCTGCAATGGACAAATCTGCCAAAGGGGAGCTGTAAGATGGGGGATGCATGAACCAACTGTGGTAACAAAGCCATTATCAAAAACATTATTTGCAGGAATAATAAGGTCTCTCTGAAAACAGAGAGGCAACGTTGCTAGGAAAACAGCATACTGATGGAGAACTAGGGAATAGGAGATGCTGAGCTGCAGCACAGTGAGGCCAACAAAATACTTAAGTATTGGAGTACTGAAGGATAATAATTGCCTTCTTCCAGATGCTGCCCACATACCTGAGGTGAGTACTGGGAGCCCCTGTGCCCTCCAACCTGGTGATGGGGCCCTTCTCCATCAGTGCTGGCCTCATGAAGGCATCTGAAGACAGTTCTGAGCTCGAGGACAGGGCGTGAGACCACTGCACAGCTGTTCTGGCAAGCAGTGTTCCCCAGGCAGCCCCATCCCAATAGAATCTGCATGCTCAGCAAGCCGTGCCTAACCCAGCTCACAGCCTGCTTCTACAGGTTAACTCAAAGGCCAGAAACAGCAGTACTGGCTCAGGTATCACCAGTCTTACAAGGGGGAAGGCTGCAGGGTGTGGGCTCTTCAGACTGATTAGGAACAGCTGAAGCCAACACAGAGGAGAGCAAGGAATGAACCTTTGTTTTTAACTCAGTCTCCCACTCTCAGTCACTGATCTCTTGATGAGAGAGCTTGTGTTACCTGATCATAAAATGGTGTGATGGGTTTAAGTCAAGGAAAGAGCAGAGCAAGCTGGAGCTCCATTGTGTTGCATAGTGTGGATGGCAGTTGAGCACACCCTGCACATGATCTGCCTGGGCAGCAACCCAGTGCACAGAAGAGGCACAGGTTTCTTTCTTCTGGATCATCAGAGCACCTCTGGAGCCCAACTGGGTCACTGTCTGCTGTCCCCACACAATAGGATTTAGGCAAGGACCAAATCATTGCTTTGGGAGCTGCACAGTGCTCTCTCCTAACCCTGACATGCATTTTCCCTCTCATTTCTCCCTGCTGCCTCTGTGGCTTCCCTACTCTCTAGGCAAACCAATGGCAGCATCTCCCAGCCATCTCTGACTGCTGTGCCACCAGGGAGCAGGGCACAAGGATGCCTTGGCAAGGCAGGACTGCAGCTGGGTAACCCATGCAGAAGGAGTAGGCAGGCAGGCAGCTGCAGCATCAGCTGGACCACCTGGCTGGCATCCTCACCAGCTTTGATTGTGCCTTGATTGAGCCTGGAATCCTGTGCTGAGGACCTGTTTTCTCCCACCCCAAAATGCATATATTGTCTAGGAAAACTGTATGTGGCCACCAAGTTATGCTGCAGGTTATTTAAGTCGTCAGATACATATTTGAGCTATTTTAAGAAAAGTTTCTCTACACGTGCAGTGTTCACTGGAAATCCTGGAACTATGTTCCTTATGACACATATTTATGATGTTAAATTAATGTAAAATAAAACTACAAGAACCGTGCAAGGAGCTACAACTGATGAAATCCAGCTTCCCAAACAACTGCAGTAAAACTGTACCTTGAGCTGCAATTTCCTGAAGTTCCTTCAGTAAATTTTGGTGGCGAAGGATAGAAATGATTCGTTCATCTGCAATAGGAGAGACTTGGTACAGAATGTGGTCAAAGACAACTTTCCACCATCCTTAGGAAATACAAAAGTACTCCGAATTCCATCTCCCTCCTCATTTACTCCTTCCTGTCCCCTGGCCTGATTTGCTGCCTCATCTCTCTGCTCTGTGCCTGGCAGGAAGGAGGCTCAGGGGGGTGACCACAGGGAAGGCGAAATTGTTGGGGACCACTTGCCAGTTGCCAGAGCATGTGGCCATGGGGAGCAAGACCCTGCTTCTCTCTCTGCCTGATCCCCTCTTGCTGATACCCAGAATTAAATTAACATCTGTACCTCCTCTGAGTGTCTCTAGGCATTCCTCGCTGATCGGCAGTGGGTCTGGCTTTGATAAAGTATCAGAGATGACCTCCACAATGCACTTCATCACCTAGAAAGGGACAAAATATGAACAAAAGCACTGCTTCTTTGATTTTATTTTTCCTTAAGTCAATCTGTTATCCAGGCTGAAATGCAGCAGATGATGGCACAGATCCTTTTGCCCTTCTGATGGAGCCAGAACGGAATGTTCAGTTCCCATTTTACCTAACACAAGAACAGAAGGTACCGCCCTAAACTGAGAAGGGAGCGAATGACACATGGCAATGGAAAGAGCTACTTTGATGCAGCGTATACTTCAGCTGAGGATCTCATGACTTCAGCCCACCCCATAGGCTGCACACAAGGAATGAGTAAAGAGATACTCAATAGATGAACTCAAACTCGTCGTTTTTAAAGTCAGTGTGCCTCAACTTGTACCTCATAAAAGGACTCAGTTGGAGGCCATAGAGAACAACAAGCGTCCATAGCTCTTATTCAAGCCCTGAGGAGGACATTCTGCTTAGACTGCAGACAGGCATATAGTGGGTGAGGAAAGACAAATCATACTCTCAAATGCAGTTGAAAAATAATGCTCTAAAAGTATAGAGAAGGGCAACCCACTCTGCAGAAGTTCTTGACTTCCTGGATGAACTAAACTCACCTATTATAGACTGGAAAAGCTGAACATGGAGTCAGGTCAACTAAAAGCAAGGAAGATCCTATATATTTGCTGCTGCCTGAGGCAGCTTTCCAGACTGGATAGACATTGGGTCTGCCCTCTGCAGAACCCTTTTCTTCCATGTATAATGAGAAGGCATCATTTTCATCATCCCCACTCAGCCCTAGCTCTTCACACAAGCAGCCACTTGGCACCGCATGGCTGGGGTAGCTGATAGTTTGTGCAGGCAGCCCTAAGGGCCTTCACCTCCCTCACAAGGTGCCATTCTCAGGAGAGCAGAGCGCTGTAGCTGCAGTAGAAATTAGACACCAGCCAGCAATTCCCAGTCAGCTACAATGTCACTCATTCAAGCAATTGGATATATTTATTGACCAGCCGGAATGAGCAAATTTTCACCCTGTGTAAGGAGAGAATTCTGCTTTCACAGGATACAGACAGGAAATCTTGAACTCTTCATCTAAAACATTGCAGGAAAGATGTAACAAAAAGAAAGAAGGGAAATTTCTCTGGTATCATTCTCCGATACCACAAACAGGCCATTAATATTGATTTTAGATGATCTAGTGACAATTTAACCTACCATTAAATAGAAGAAAAAAAAATAAACCCAGCAGATTCTGATACTTTCTTTCTGCATTTCCCAGTGTCTGCAGCTCTCTCTCTCTTTTTTTTCCGTCAGTATTTGATGCAGTTCCTGAAGTAGGCAGTTTTCTCATCATTACAAATAAGAACCTGGTCCAATGAAACATCCAGTGCAAGCTTCCTGAAGATTTCTAAACTGACTTCAGGTGATTGTCAGAGCACAGAGAAAAGTAGCAACCACCACAGAAATATGGCAGCTCCGTGGAGAACTTATGTAACTTAATGAAATGAGGAATGCAGTCATCCTGACACTTTCCAGAACTTTTTGTAAGATCGAATCTTGCAGAGTAAGGTTTCAAAAGGTCATGATAGAACAACCTACAACAGGAAATGAAGGAGAGCCTTTCCAAAATCATAGAATGGCTTAGGCTGGCGGGGATCTTAAAGATCATCCAGCTCCTGCAACCTGCCATAGGCTGGATGCCCCCTACCAAATAAAGCTGCCCAAGGCCCCATCCATCCTGGCCTTAAATGCTTCCAGGGATGTAGCAGCATAACTTCTCTGGGCAGCCTGTTCCAGGGCCTCCCCACCCTCTGAGTAAGGAATTTTCACCTAACATTTAACCTACATCTTCCCTCTTTTAGTTTAAAGCAATTCCCCTTGTCTCGTCACTATCAGATTGAGTAAAAACAAAACAAACAAAACAAAAAACCACCACCAGTCTTCCCTCTTGCTTGTAAGCTCTCTTAAAATTTAAAAGAATCAATTAATCCAGTACAGAAATTCAGACTGAAATTTTCCCATAGTTGCCCTCTAACTGTGAGCGTGTAACTAATCCTTCAGACTTTGTCACACTGTCCTTGCACAGAAATTTTCATAGGAACACAGCCTTACTAGGGAAGACTTCACCACATTTGAATGCAACTGTGCTCAGGCCCTTTCTGAAATATATGCTTGCAGGTGAGAAATACTGCCTTTTGAATGTAAGGGTAAGCATATACCAGAGATACGGTAACTGCTGTGGTCATGTGCAAATCCCTTGGTGCACGGAAAGCCTAGGCATTCTCTGAGTTTTTTCTCAGCTCAAACCCATTTCAGTGCAGTACCCAAGTTGAGGACAGGCTTGGTAGATAATTCTTCCTTGGGGAAGGATTTCCATGGAGTTGCATTAGTTTTAGTAAAAAGTAAATGTAGCTTACTGGGACTTGACATGTTTTACAGATAAAGCACATCATGGAATGGATCTCTTGAAGAAAATTGTGGAATTAATAGATTTTCCCATGGAATGCCCAATGAGCATCCTGCTCTGGCCCAGCCCACTTTAAGAGGCAAGTCTCTGCCTGAGCCTCCTTTCTCAGTATACAGCCTGAAGCAGGCACCCAATGGCTCAGCCCTAGGAAGGGCTAAGCAGGCTAAAGGTCTTAGCTGAGCAACACCTCTTCAGGCCCAGGTGCATCTGACAGGAGATGAAGAGGAGTTTCTTATGGCACTCACTCTGTAAATAACAGTCACCAGAGACCATACTATAGAATGTGTGTCTGAGTGACATAAGTATGCTCTCTCCTATTGCTGCCTGGGGAAAACCCCTGTGCAGCTAGAAGATTTCAGGAAAAAAAAAGAGGTTCAGGAAGTAGAGGGGAGAGGGATGGATGCTTTCCATACATTGACTCCTGTAGAAGTTTTAATTTGGGCAGTAAAGAGATCAACTTATCTGAAAAAATATACGTATTGTAACATTGGGAAGGAGATGGGAAGATTCTGCTGCAGATCAACACAGGCAAACACAGCTAACCAAGCATTCAGCTGCCAAAAGCCAGTTGGGAGTGCACATATGTGTGAAATATATCAGAGAGATGCATGGATATAGGCACAAAGGCCTACAAAAGAGGACCGAAGAGGTCAGACAAGTCACACACAGCTTGTATCTATCCTGACAGAATGAATAGTAGCTGAGGACAGATTAGCACTCGGAGAGTATCCAGTTGCCTATTTTTCAGGCACATAGAGAAGTAACACACCACAAGCATACAAAGGCAGACAGATGTATACACGCCCCCAAACGCACACAGTCCCATTCCTGAATCATATCTCCCCCCTACTCTCCCCTGAGTCACCTCCTGTTGGAAGCTTTGAAAATCTGAAAGTAGGAGGATAAGAAAGGGTCATACCCAACCTCCATGCCCAACCTCATAGTGCCCAAGTACCCAAAAGTGGAAATGCAAAGGGTAAATCCTGGTAGGGAGGCAGTTGGGGAGGACGGATCCTGATATGGGGAATTCGCATGCAAATCCCCAAAGCTGTCGCTTCCTACAGGGTGTTTCAGTAGGAGCAGCCAAGATTAAGGCAGCTAAGCAGAGGTTAAATATCACATCCTTCAGCTTTGTTCCCCTCTTCCACTACAGGTTTATTCTTACCTTAGTGTCCCCTTTATTCATTTCATTTGTCACAGGAAGGGAGATAGCTGTAAAATGAGGAGAGGGCAAAAAGAAAGAGCTTGTTATTCCCTGCCTCTGGGAGACGAACATAGAAATCCTATCCTGCTAAAAACGGGAGTGCGGTAGGTGGGAATCTGGTCCTGGTTGAAGTGGTCCCTAGGTGAGCACATTGTGCC
>PPHD01031465.1:0-10060 GCA_002909625.1 Bambusicola thoracicus | reverse complement strand
GAGTTTAATCAAAACAGAACCAATGGATCAGCTGTCTGTCCCTTCTTGCAAGTTCAAAACAGTTTTTCAAAAGCCACCTGGACATGGTTCTGGGCAGCCTGGTCCCAGCAGCCCTGCCTGAGCAAAGCCTGGAGCAGAGGGCCTCCTGAGATCCTTCCTACCTCAACCAGTCCATTATCAACATCAGTATCATTAATGAATGACTATATTAAAATATAATAAAAAAAACTGTTAAAGGAGATAGGTCTATACAGCATGAAATGCTAACACAGGAAGTGGAAATTGAGCTGTTCTTTCAGGCGAATGCTCAAGACATTGATAGCAAGTAGAGGTACTTCAGGCCTGCACTATGGGAAAGGAAGCACCCCAAAGGCAGAAAGGATGGCATCCTGTTCCACTGACACCCTCAGCCCTAACTCATCTGGTACCTGAACTCTGACATAAAGAAAATGCATCCCAATAAAATAACAGTCTAGAAGCACTTGAGTAACCAAAAGACCACCTGAGCAACTACCTATTCACTGTGATATAGCCAGCTGAGCCTCATGTCAACTTCTCACTCTGTTTAGTATCCAGTCTCTAAGATTAGCCCATTAAACACAGGTATTTACTTACCACTTGTCATGAGGGCCTCTGCATGCTGTTCAGGGGGCTCTTGGAGTGCTGAAGTCGCCTCTGGCTGCTGCCCAGTCAGCTCCTGAGGTGCTGTAACAGCTCCTGGCTGCTGAGGCTCCTGTGGAGGGACTTCAAGCTCCAAGTTGTCTTCATTAACGTCAGGTACAGGTGAACTTGCATCTAAGGCCTGGACAGCCACAAATTGGATGAAGGATTGTAGCAGAGGAAAAAGAGGAAGAAAAAAAGTGTCATCAGTATCAGGTTAGCTTTTTTTTTTTGTACAAAACATTGTTTCTCCTTTCTCATTTTGGGTATATGCATGCACACATTTGGAGGAATGCTTCTATGCTTCTGTGTAGCATCACTTCTTTTTAAGACTATTAACTTCAATAAAACAAAACACTACTGTGAGAAAAATAAAAAACAGGCCGCAATCTGGGAGTATTTATTGTACTCCTCTCCTGCATGAAGTATGAGGAAGAAGCAGGTCTTACAGACAGAGTCCTATAACCTTGTATAAAACTACATTCCTAGTATATCTTCTAGCATGGAGGAAAGCTTTGGGATAACATGAATCTAGTCAATGGAAAGATATTTTTCATTCTTCAAGATGTCTGGCACAATTGCTCTGATATATACAAGAATTCTGCCTATATTTCAGCCTTTGTTATTGCTCTTCTACTGATGTGCTTATCTCATGATCATAAGCAGTGCAGTTACAGAAAGAAAAAAAAAGAACTATTCAAGACAGAAAGTATCTACATAAATCCCACGTGGTAATTCAGTGAAACTAGGATTAAAACTAGAGTTTCAGAGCCTCAGTTACTAGGTAGAGCTCATTCTTAACAGAGGAAACACATCTGCAATATTTCAGGACTCCATACTATAATATTTGAAGCTTTTTTTCCTAAATTTGTCACTATGAAAAGAACTCTCCTTCAGTTCCTATATTTCCTCTAGAATGTCTATAGGCTTGTCATGTAACAAGGGAAGATGTTTTTAAAACAATTGTTTAGGTATGTTTTTAAGTTGTGTTGTGATCATCTAAAACAAAACAAAAAACAACTCCCTCCACATGCACTTCTTCACCCTTTATTTGTTTAATTAACTAGATTTCCAACTGATCATATTCCCTTCCAACAGAAGCTATTTCAACTAATTAGACGCATCTCAAACCTCTGCTCCTGAAGTGCAAGTCTGAAGTTCCTCTGGTGGAAAAGCAAACCTTAATTACATACCATTTTCTTATTACTCTGCTGTATTCCCAAAATACTGGCATTGAAGACTTGTTAATTAAGTGAAGGAACCACAGATGCACCCCATCTTCCAATGTAACACAACATCCAAACACTTGAAGCACCAGACTGGGATCAGAAAGACGACACGCTCTTGATGAGTATCTTCCAAAACACCACTTAAAAGGATTCTGAATGGGCAGAGCTATTTATTTATTTTTATTAGCAATTGGCCCGCTGCAGTGAAATGCCAAATCAACACACAACGCGCCAGGGAAAAGGCTTCCCTCTTATCTTTCAGCTACCTTTTCATGTGCCAGCCTATATCTGAGCAAAGTGCCACACAGGCGAGGAACGTGTATTAGGGTTCCCAATCTCCAGTTCAGAAGCCCTTAATTAAGCCAAATTGTTTCCACCTGGTGTTTCTGCACTCCTCAAAGCTGCCTTTCACAGCCACATAATCCACCTCAGGAAAAAGGACACCATTCTGCATCACTGCCAATACCACAGATGGAATAATTTGGCTTCAGAGTTTTCACATGCTGAGACCAGATATTAAATAGAAGAAATACGGAATGGCTCAACACTCACATTGCACTCCCACTTCTCACATCATCCTTTTCATAAATCTAAAACACAGGAACTCAGAAGGAATAAAAATGCCACGACACTGAACAAAGGGATGTAAACTCTGAGTTGATCTTCCGCAATTGCAAACAGCGTTAATTGAATGGGAAACAACCAATTAAAGACTGCAGATGAAGAGACAGAAAATAACAGACTGGTTTTTAAATTAACTTGGGACTCTTCATTAGAGATATAAAAAAAGGTTTGTTGTTTTTTTTTTTTAATATACATAATACATTGCAGTCATTTGTTCTTTTTAAGACTGCTACTCCTGCAAACACCAAAACAACCTTAACTTCACTAGTTCTAACGGCACGTGGCTAACTGAAGATAAATCCATTGACAGGTAACTCAAGGTGACACCCTCAGACTTAGCACCAACAACTCTTTGAACTCACAAGAAAAGCAACAGCTCCGAGTATTTTAGCACTCCTCACCTTTGCCTTTCTTTTCACATTTCCAACAAGCCATTTAAAGCTAGACATATGTGTAGCATTATAGGATGTCCTGAATTGAAAGGGACCCACAAGGATCATTGAGTCCAACCCCTGGCTCCAAACAGCACCACCCAAAATCAAATCCTGTGTCTGAGAGTGTTATTCAAACACTTCTTGAACTCCAGCATGTAGGGTTGTGCCCCTTGCCCTGGGCAGCCCATTCCATGCCTGCTGCCCTCTGGTGCAGCACTTGTCCCTAACCCCCAGCTGTCCCTCCCCTGACATAGCTCCATGCCGTTCCTTCGGGCCTTGTCGCAGCCACAGAGGGCAGAGCTCAGCACAGCCCCTCTGCTCCCTGTGTGGAGCTGCAGCCGCCATGAGGGCTCCCTTCAGCTCCTCTGCTCGGGGTTGAGCCAACTCAGGGACCTCAGCTGCTCCTCACAGACCTTGCCCTCCAGAGCCTTCATCATCTTTTTAGCTCTCCTCTAGATGGTCCATACAGTTTTATGTCCTGATGTTGTGGTGATCACACCTGCACCCAACGCTGGAGGTGAGGCCACACAGCACAGAGCAGAGGGGACAACCCCTCCCATTGGCTGTGACAGTGCTGGGCCTGATGCACCCCCCAGGGTACAGCTGGCCCTTCTGGCAGCCAAGGCACATACACAACTTGTAGAATTCAAATAAGTAGCCAATATGGATCTGTGGACTCCGGGAGAAGATGAGGTATACAGGAATTAGGTACCTCAACGCAGTACAACTTGTTTCCTTCTTAAACCGAACCTACAGTGAAATTACAAGCCATTATCAGAGTTAATAATCCCCCAGTCCTTAATTTATTCTACTGTTGCAATGAATTTAGGAAAGTAGTGACTATGTATTATTTCAAACATACATGATCAAAATTCAGAAGTCACTGGATCTAGTAGATAGCACTTTAGTTGCGTCAAATGCAATTATACTTTCCAGTATGAAGAACAGTAACATCCTTACACGTCCTTCTAAACAATACTAAATGCTAAGACCAGAAGTGTTTTTTCTATCAGCTGGTAGAATTACAACCTGTATTCCCTCTGTGCATAAATTCAGTTTTGGAAGCAGGACACATCCTTCAAAATTCAGCACGACATAAATGTATGAAAAACTCAGTAATTACAAATCTGACCAGATTCACAGCATAACCCTGCACTTCAACAGTGCAGCAACAACTTTAGCCCAGTCTCTAGGAAAAGATTCTGATGTAATTCTTGGCCACTGGAGGGCAAATTCAGATTTCCAAATCAAGTAGTCTATTTACCAACGTAAAGTAAAACATCAAAACTGATAAAGCAGCATTTTTTCCAAAAATTAAAATGCATACAAAGGAGAAGAAAATATGTACCTTTTGGAGCAAGGAGGGCTCCTAATGTGAAGGGAGACAACAGCAGATAGTTAAAAACAAAGTTTCTGTTCTGAGAACAGTTGCTCAGGCTCTTTATGAGGGTCAGTGCAGTCTGTCCCACTGCATTAGTTCTTGAAAGAAACTAATTTCAAATTTTCACTCACATTAACTGCTTCATTTCTCTGCAAGGATCTGAAGCACAGTTTAGACCAATTATCTCCAATTTACTAAGCTGTGTTCCCAATTCCACTGAGAATTGTGATAAAGCCTAGTTGAATATACAGTCAACATTTAGAGAGGGGTGAAAACCTTGAAGATAGTTAGAAGTGTTGAGTATGTGATTGTTCAACACTTTATTCACCTACAAGTAGAGACATTACTGTTGGTACATTTATTAGTATTTACCAGGTTTCCATGGTTCTCATTCATAGCTCTCCTTGGGTTATGAATTAGCTTATGAATGTGTTGTCACAAATGCAGGAGAAACTGAAAAGACCTGGTTATCCAGTTCACTGGTCCTTCTGTTTGATCACTCTCAAAACAAAGAGCCATCAGTGATGGAACACTTTTGCTTCTGTCATGCCACTTCTATAAATCATGCAAATAATTTCTGAAGACTTCCCTCATACCCTCAGCAAAGACAGAAGCCAGGCACTGACGCACAGCTAGTCAGACTAAAATGAATACAGCTTGTTGACCACATCAATCTCACCTACAGCGGTTTCCGCTCCATTCTTTAGATATGGAAGTCTAGTGGATGGGCCCAGCATTAAACGTATACACCATTAAACATCTATAAAGATAATGCAAAACATGAGGTGTGGATTAACAGAAGATCCCTGATTGCTTACTGTGTGTTAGAGCATGCTTTGCTCATTCGTTCATGAGTCTGAATGGTCTAGCACTACACAGCCTCTTCCCCCACCAGGAATCACCATCATTCCCAGCATTCCTTGTACCAGACCCAAATCATTCCAAGGATTCCTCATACCAGGCCCAAACACACCAGGGTTAATTTTGCCTCATTCTGTTAATCCTGCTACACAGATTCTACGTTAGATTACTAAAATAGCCAGATCCAGCTGTCTGAACAACTGAGCAAACTAACATAAAGGTCTCCAATGTTTTTCCAGAAGTTTAATTCTGAAACTTTGAGAAAGCTTACAGTAGTTTGGTCAACTGAGGAAATCGGGTCCTTACACATAATGATTCACTGAAATATCTGCAAACAACGATATTTGGGGAAAACAAAACAAAACCAAACCACACACCAAACACAAAACAAAAACAATCCACCCCCGAATTTAGGTCATTCCAGCTCTTTGTTCACAGCAGGTTGTCTTGTTTCACATTAGCTAAGGATTGGAAGTTGATGGGACAAGTTCTACATGGAGATAATAGAAGGCCCTTACTCTATAGGGCACATATTTAATCTCATAAACAACAACAACAAAAATACACTATCTCCTGCAGATGAAGTCAAGAGCCTTCTCCTTACCTTTTATCCCCTCAGAATTATCACCCTCTGTTCTAACTCTCAGTCTGACTTAGTTGTGACATCTCCTTGTGGATAATTACCTTCTTGACTAAAATAAAACTGATGGTTTTATTCCCAAATCATCTCTGTAAAGGAAGTGCTTCTCCCAGACCATCATTCTGGTTCATACTCTAAGCCTCAATCAACACGTGCTCCTTCCTAGGTCTCACATCATCTCACACTCCTGCCATCTAAGGATACAACTAAGGCAGCACCCTAACAGTTAGGAGGGCAGAGCACAAAGCAGGCTTCCATAACTAAACACATGGCTTGCATTTTCAACCAGAATTTCCAAAGACCATGTCACTCCTCTTTGCATCTCTTTAGCTTCTTCATCACATCAAACGCAAGCTAATTGCCTCAGCCTTCAAAGTGCCCTGACACTCCCTCTGCCGCCTCCTTCTTATCTCCTGTATGATTAGGGGTTATTTCACGCTTTCAGAGGATCCGTGACACCAATTTCCATTGTGCATTTTTTCAATTAAGCACCTTTATGCTCTCTCCTAAGTCACCCCACAGGCACAGGCGGAACTCCAAACATCAGCACACAACGACATCGTTACCTTCCTTCCAGGTCTGACAGAGGCACTCAAGACAGAAGCCAGCTCTGTCCTACCAGGAGCGCCCTGTAGCTCACCTCTGGGCCAAACACTTCTAACTCGATTGCTTTTTAACTGGGGCCCTTAAAGATGCCGTTTAGGGAAGTTCCTCCGGTACTTGATTAAGTTTTACTACTACTAATGTACAACTCGCTTGTATTTTCAGGCTGGCTCAGCCCTGCCCCGTCACCAGCACACAGTTGTTAAAACAGCAGATGTATGTCTGTCACAGCTGTTATTTGTCATGCACGCAGACAATAAGACATTCTGACATCTCAGCTGGTAACCTCTTTAGAAGAGACAGTTCCAAATATTTACTGTCTAGCAGACACTTGCTCTCATTACAAGGCAGGTAGCGTAATCGAGTTACTGCTCAGAAACGGGAATTATCCAGAAAGCACAGTTTGAATGATTGCTGCTCTTGAGTGGAGGCCCTTGCATGGGAACAAGCCAGGAATCCACCACACTAGATTTTAAAGCCATCAAAATTCCCGCAGAAGGTTATCTTTGCCAAACTTCTATTTTGCTGCAAGAACAGCTTGTTGCTCTGCCAGGGTTTTCTTTCTGGATTCTACCTTTAAAAGCTTCCCAGTGCAGAAGCAGGTAGCTGCTCCAACACGGCCCTATGCTTTCCCAGCAGGACCACAAAAAGAAGCCTGTATTAAAATCAGTACTCTGGACTTCTAAATGAGATAAAAACAGAGTGGATCACATGTGCTCTGTCTGAGATGTCAGCAGCATGACGCAGCTCTCCTCATACTGACCATGCAGTCTGTAGCTACAATCCTCCCACTGAGCCTGTGGGCACCTCTCTGAGGGTCAACAAATCAGCACATCTTCCCGCTCCTGCTTTGGATTCTCAGCATAGGAATGGGAAGCTGGACCAGAGAAGCATCCCTACTACGAACAAGGAATGGGCTCACCCATTAAATACAATGGTGCCATTGCTGCAACCAAGAACAGTGCTGCCTAGGTTCGGCCTGCTTGCTCCCTTCACCTGCCGTCTCTTTTGCCCCAGCAGCCAGCACACCTTGCTAAAATGGTGGGGGGAACAGTGGTGCCAAAGATGCTGAGCAACTTCCTGTGCTGCCTGTTTGCTGAAGGAGCTCACCGAGTGCCAGAAGCCACCATGGGAAGCTGCCAGGCCTCAGGCTGGGGAGGAGACGGAAATACAGGGCCTGTGCTGGCGGGCACCTCAAAGCTAACTCTGCTTAAGCCCTTCTCAGCCCAAGCTTTGGTTCACCATGTTACTCAGGGCAGAGTAGCAGACACGTTTCAGCAGCACTGGTGGGAAGGGCTTTCATTCCTCTCCTGCCCCACACACCCAGACATCAGGCACAGGTGCTTGCCTAAATCTGGCTCTGGGTCTCAGCTGGGCATCATGAGGCAAACAAATCCACTAATACATCAGGGAACTTGTCCAGCGCAAAAACCCTCCTACTGTTTCCTGAAGGGTTGATAAGTTTGCTTGTTTTATGGAAACCTAAAGGTGAGCACCAGTGTGACGCAGGACTGCATTGCATAGGCCAAAGCAGAAAAGATGGGCAAGGGATGAAGAAAACAATAGGTGAAAAGTGGTATCTCTGCTGAAAGGACCAGGAAATACCTAGATCAGATGAACCTTCTATGGTATGTGAATGGATTGGTACCTCCAGCTGCCTGTTGCGCTCCCTGAAGAGGGGCTTCCTACGGTAGGGTAGCTGTGCACAATAAGGATCTACAACAACAACAAAAAACAACAAGAAAACAGCCACCAATTTCAAGTCCCACTACAATGCTGGGTTGGAAACTCTGGAGCTGCTTTATGTGCACATCAGCAGCAATTCGTGAAAAGTTAGGGCAAGCACCTGGGATCCTAACTCCTTCAGCTCATGTTTAATCTGCAGTGCATGCAAACCAGCACCTAAAGGCTCTCAAATATCTTTTCTGCCATGGTAGCCCAAACACTTCACATGGCATCTGACATCTCCTGGGCTGCAGAAGTGAAACACAGGCCCACGTGCTCCCCCTTGCAGTAACCAGGACACCTCGAGACCTGGTATTCAGCCAAAGAGTCACATGGGGATAACGAGGCAACCTAAAGACTGTAAATTCGGGCCTTTCTCAGAGAAAAAGCAAACAGGTTTTCATCTAGTGCAAAATAGGTCTATTATGAAAGAAACTTGATTAAATATTCTGAGGCGTTTCGGGTGATGAGGAAGCAGAACTGCCATGAAATTTTACACTGCCTATTGTAACAGTTGCCCAGACAATGTATCTGTAATTCACTCGCCAAGGCTCGCTCAAATTGGATTATATGAAGGCCAGTCTTCCAAATTTTTCATTCAGAAGAGCTGGGATGAGTGCTTCAGTTTCAAAAGCACGAGAAGGGAGAGCGTCCTTTAAAATGACACCACATGAGCTCTTTGATAGATTTCTCCAGGGGCATGGCGTGATCTGGTGATTTTCATGTTCAGAGGGCTGAAAGGAACAGCTATGAAGAACCGTGTCATGAATCTGCACGAAACAACCTCGCTGAGGTAAGGACAGAATAAGGGAGATATGAAAAAGAAAAGAAGTAGTAGGACTGAACTTCATTAAAACTTTGATTCAATGTAAGAGAAGACCAAAACAGCTGTTCTAGGAAAACCACGGTCACAGAACTTCTTACAGCGGTGATACGCAAAGAGAACTTCCCCACCTTTAATCAACCCGAATGGCAAAACCGAAGCGTTGGAAAAGACGCTTCCCAAAGAGCAGAAGATATAAACCACAGTATTTAGGACCAGTCATAGTCTGCCTTGGAGAACAGCATCAATGGCATCCCCCTTTTCTTGCCTTGGTTCCCATGACTGGGTAAACACCACTACGACCATTGCAGCCCTTCTCAAAGTCAGGTTATCTTTGTCTTAAAGCAATCACTGAGACCAGAGGCTCGCCCTCCAAATTCACCGCCGTCTACATTTCAGCATTTGAATTCTAAAGCGGCTCAGCGCAACCGCTAAATATTTTGTTAACCAACACCGATCCCTACCGCTTATTTGGTTAAAAAGAAAATAAAATAAATCTCAGTTAATTTAAAGTTCATTCTCAATGCGGTTTTCAAATCTGTCAAAACACGCACAAGGAGGTCTAGTGGAAGCCAGGAACTATGGGAAATTCGACTTGAAAGTTAAATCTGAACCACAAGGTCAAAGAAACAAAGTCATAACCCGTTCTCAAGCTCCAACACACCCACACGCCCGCTCACAGAAACTTGGAGCGCTCCGAGGACCCAAGCTCGGATCAGGCTGCGCAGCGGACTCCGGGCATAACGTCGCATTATGTCTCCCTTAACAACTAACGTGTAACCCCAACACGATGCTATGTAAACACGTAGATGCACATAACCTCCCTTTCAGTCCCAGAATCCCCTCAACACGCCAATTCCAGAGGGATAAATGGGTTCATTCATAATCTATTTTTAAACGCCAGACGTTTTAAAAGAATTTCTTTCAATTCTTCAACGTCTTTATTTAAAATAACACAGGCTCGGACCCCGATCCACCCCCCTCCCCGTCGGTCGGCGGCCGCCGCCGCCCCGCTCGCCCCGACGCCGTGCCACCGGGGAGCGCCGCAGCCACCGCCCGCACCGCGACCCCGCGCCCCCT
>PPHD01031463.1:0-10060 GCA_002909625.1 Bambusicola thoracicus | reverse complement strand
ATATATATATATATATATATGTAAAAATGAGGTTTTACAGATAATGAAAATAAAATGAGCAAGATTAAGACTTCGTACCTTGGAAAAAAGCATGCACATTGGTGTTATCAAAATATCAGGCAAAAAGTAAAAAATAAATATGATGATCTGTTCCCTATGCACGCTATGGAATGCACCAGCACCTGCATTTTGCATTATCCTTTCTTATGACTCTAAGATAAATGTCTTGCAGTACAGATCATTTTTTAGTCATTCACAGGAAAGAATGTTGTTTTTAAACAGTGGCAAAATTGGATTACTGCATACCTAGGCAAAATAAAAGCCAATGACTGGCCTGTTGGCATGCATTGGTAGGACACCAAATACCTTACTTTTCCTTGCCTTTGTACCCAGACCTTGATTTCTCCAGTTTGCAATTTGATGCAGTGACTATGTGTTTAAATTTTGTTTGTGTGAATTTTTTCACAACATATATAGAGAATTTTCTTTAAAATTCTGTTAAAAAGAGTCAGTAAGTTTACAAATCCCTGAGAAAACTCAGGGGAAAAAATATTTGCTCTTTCCAGTAATTCACACGTGGAATATGTAATTTCCAGATTTGTTTTACAAATCTAAGAGAAATAGCATTTTTTTTTTCAAAACTGTGTATGTTATATTAGCAGATAATTTTTGACTTTTTCAAAAATCGAATAATATTTAATCTGTTAAATGTTTTTTTGTGAGTATGATGGACTGTGGGTATAACAAAACACAGTTTATGTTTTTGTATTATAGGAATGTATATCAAAATCTTGTTTTTCTTTCTATATGTATTAGATAGATTGTCTACCTATATAGTTAGTCGTAACTTTCATTGTATTTTTTTCTTACTTTCTCCATTCCTTCCTTCCTTCCTTCCTTCCTTTTCCTTTCGCAATGATAAAACTATTAAGCCTTTATCAACCTATTGGAACTAGCAAAGTAAACAGAAGGATAAACTAGTTCCACTTAGCTTAGTATTTCTCTTAGAAACTCCGATCTGAGGCCCTTCATATCTGCTTCAACCATCAGGGTTGGCATAATGAGGCTGTGTGTTCTCTGGTTATGTGGGTGGTTTCTGAGCTACACAGAGTCAATATTAGGATAAGCGAAGAATTCAGCGCCAGAAAACAGCTGGGGAATGTACAAACACCAAATAAAATGCATATATGCTACTGAATTAAAATGCTAAATTGACCCCATTAAGGATTTTAGGGTATTTTAAATGTAGCCAGAAATGATAATAACCAAAAATACTCTCAAATACAAATTTTACAAGAGATGCATATTAAAATCATAGAATGGCCTGGGTTGAAAATGTCCACAATGGTCATCTAGTTCCAACCCACCTGCTGCATGCAGGGTCGCCAATCACTAGTCCAGGCTGCCCAGCGCCACAACCAGCCTGGCCTTGAATGTCTCCAGGGATGGGGCATGCACAACCTCCTTGGGCAACCTGATCCAGTGATTCACCACCCTCTGTGTGAAAAAATTCCTCCTAATATCTAAGCTAAATCTCCCCTGAAAGGATGATCAGGACACAATTAACACAGAACTGCACTTTCAGTATGCCTGAGTCATTTTAATTGTTGCTTTTGGCAGTTTTAAGGGATTCTGTTTTATTCAAAAAAATTTCACAGAATCATAGGATAATTGAGGGCAGAAGGGATCTCAAGTAGCTCTTCTCAAAGCAGTTAGCTATGAGATCAGTCTGGGTTTATACCATTTTATTTTGAAAACTTTCAGGGATGGAAATTACACAACTCTCTAAGCAATCTGTACCATTGCTGGACTGCCGTTGTTGAGAAAATATTTCTCATTTCTTTCAGAAACTCCCCTGTAAAAACTTATTTTAACTGGTGGTACACTACTGTGGAGTGTTATAGGTCCCATACAGAGCTCTCTCTTCTCTAGGCTGAACAAAACCCAACTCCCTCAAACTCTTCTCACAGGTCAAGTGCTCCAGGATTTGATTGTCCTAGTGGTCCTGTGCTGAACTTGCTTTAGTTTATCAGTGTCTTTCTTTTACTAGGAATGCCAAACTTGATTAACGGCATGGTCTCAAACTATTAGCAGACCATGCACCTGCTAGTACAGCTCTAGGTACACTTAACCATCTTGGCTGCCAAGACTCACTGCTGGCTCATCCTCAACCTGCTGTCTCTTCAGCCCAGGATTTTCCTTCCTACGTAAATGACTTAGAATTTGTCCTTGTTGAATTTTTTACATTTCTGATTGCCCCAGACCTCCAGCTTCTTTGTTACTCTATGGGTGGCAGCCCTGTCCCTGAGGGTATCAGCTACATGCCTCAGACTGGTGTCAACTCCTAGCTTGATGAGTGTGCTGCAGTGACCATTGCCTAGTTCACTGAAAAGTTAACAAAACATATATTTAAAAAAAATCAAACAAATCTAAATATGGCTTTTAATTCATAGTAACTAGTCCTGGTAGAACCTTAATTCTGATAAGAAAAGAGGCTGCAAAAATGTAGTAGTGTCATCAGTGCTATTTGTAGGCAACTCAGATTTTGCAGTGAATGGCAATTATATCTACTGGACAGAATAAGAGTGTTCACAATGTTACTGACTCTCAGATGACTTCAGTCACTGTAACTCTTTAAGCTTTCCAAGTCCCTATGGCTCAATAATTTTTCTGCACTAATGTTTAAATTGAAATTTAACCATAGACATTTTGAACATCAAAATACATTTAAAACAATCTCATATTCCATTAGAAAACCTGGGATTTTTTTTTTTTTTTTTTTTTTTTTTTGTCAGAACAGACTTTTACTTTAAACACTAGTTTCTGAGAATTCAATGAATGGTAGTGATTTAAAAACATAAAACAACATTCTATTTATGCCATTCCTTTTTAGCATGGAAACATTAGCTTTATAATTAAAGAAATTTAACTCAGAACCTTAGGGGAAAAAAAAAAAAACAAAAACAAACACAACAACAATAACCAGATAACATTCATTTTTTGATCCTTTTAAATAAAATATGTCTGACTATATGTAAGAAAAAATAATATCCAGAGAAAAACATGAGGGATTGGGTGTTAAAGTAATGGAGGTGAGGTAAAGCAAACAAAGCTGTTGATAATGGAACTGTATATGAAATGTAATGTCAAAATGAAGGATTATTTTGTATCTGTAAAAAACCTTTGATAAAGAACATCTCACATCTGTCAGACTACCCATGCTGAAGAGGTAAAAATGAAGGTACAGTACATGGTGTTTTTATAAAAGACAGCAGGCCAAAAATTACATTTGATTATGAAAGCAAGGATTTCAAAATGGTACTAAAAATATTAAAGAAAGGCAGTTTTGTGTTGAAGATGGAAACAGTTCTTTTCACACCGCAAGATTTGGGATCCATGAAAGAGTGTACCTTAAATAAGTGGATGAATTTCCAGAACAGCTCTGAGGTATTTGTTTGTCATATAAATGTCAGCTTCATGCATTCATTCAAGACAGTGGATAAAATATTTATTTGTTTAGTTTTACTTTTCAATATTGGTGAGTCAAACACACATAATTTCATAACTTGGTAGACACTATTTCTTGAAAGAAATCATTCTAATATCAATTTGTGACAAGAATCTTCTTGAAAATCCAATGTATTTCAATTTTCCATTTGTTTTCCTGTTGCAAAAACTAGGTAATAGGTACTGTTAGGGCTGCAGACAGGTGACTAAGACACTGACTAATCTTTGGTCTTAGGTTAAGCCAACTGAAAAGGAAATACGAGACGACAGGGAATGACATGAAAAATTGCCAGACATGACAGACAGCAACAAAAGAAGTGAACAGAAGTTACAGCTAGTGTATTAAAAGGTAGGTGGATTTCAAAGTTGGTTTTGGGGGAATTACTGGAGAAACAGGTGTATTTCGCATGCAGTTGTGAATATTGGGGACCTACTGGAAAATTGAGACTAGTAATAATTAAATAAAATAATAAAATTATATGCATATGAACTTAAGATTGTTTGTCTGCTGATATCAAAAATAATAATTTTACTACACATGTAGCAAATATGACACCAAAAGAGAAGAATTATTTAGGGGACAGATTGTTAATTTAGGAGGAGGCTGTTGTGGGAAAGGAAGGTAGTGTGCTGAAAAGTAGGATGAAGAAAAGGGAAATGCCACAGTAACATAATGGAGTGAGGTGTTTAAGCAGAACTCCTGCATGACCTGCATCCTAGTGCCACTGTAGCAATGCCTGTTCCAGCCTTGGAGTTGGTGTCTATTGTGGTTTAAGAATGAGCTGACAGCATGGGGACTAGATGGGCTCAGGCAGCAGTATCCGGATCCCATTACGAGGAGACGGCCACTGAAGGAAGCAAGTCAGCACAGTGGTTTCTCACACAGCCTCCTTGCACCACGGCAAGTGGACAGGGCAGCTCAGAAGGGTACTACTGGAATCAGTGCTATGGTCATTGCTCATAGGCAGGGCTGTAGCACCCTGGCCCTTTGCCATAAGCCCTTGGGCACTAAAGCTGCTTCCTGTGGGGGCTGAGTCAGATTCCCGCAGCAACATCAACCTCATCACTTATGGGTCTGGGCAGAGAAAGCCTGTAATTCCCGTGGTGCCTGGGAATTTGCTGTTGGCATCAGGCATGCCCAGCTAGCTCTATAGCAACTCTGCTGCCGTTAATGATGTAGTTATTGTTGGCTACTGAGGTGAAATTATGTGCAACTCATCCCAGCCTTACGTCAAACAGCTATAAAATCATAGAATGGTCCCAGCCACTTCTGAACCTATCTTGTCACTGTGTCTGACCTTCAGCCTACTGTCCTATGCGATTCCACACAAGTTCTTAATATGGGGCACAACTATTGAATTACAAGTATTCCCTATTTCTTTCTATTAGGTTGACAAAGGAGTTTAGCTAGTGGAACCTCTTACATTTGCATTCATGTATAGTAAAATCATAAGTGCAATGCATTCATTTATCAAGTGCGTCTCAGAAGCTGGTAGCTCTTACATTTGCAGATGGGTGTCTGTACAGCTCATGAAGAGCACTCTTTGTCCTCCCTCTCCACTTGCCACACTCTGAAGGACACGGTTTCACAAAAGATTACTTACAGCCAGTCAGACAGTTACTTGAAACATTTGTGAGATCTTCCAAGAAACCATGACTGTCTGGGGACAGAATAAACTCCCTTCTCCAGCATGCGGAGTGTTAGGGAGCCTGGACTGTGGTGTGATGGTGGCAGTGAAGGGCCAGGTTCTGCTGGAGTGGTTTTGCCATGCCCTGATGTACAGCATGGCTCAACATAGTAACATTACCTCAGGAAGAGACACTACTATTATGTGATTCTTTCCAGAAAATGTGTCCCTGAGTACTTCATTTAGGGGATTTTGCATGATGGGAATGACATTCCCATTTATCAGTAGCAATTTTATTTTGGGAAACTTTTCCTTGACACTATCCAAGTAGCTTGAGCTCTTCTCCTTGCCCTTCCAGTTAGAGAGCAGAAAGATTAATCCTCTTTTTTAATTTCCTCAGCTGGTTCTAATAATAATAAAAAGAGGTGTTATTTTCTTCCCTCTGACTTTCTTGTCTGTCTCTCTATTTTGATAAGGGTTCCCTTTTATTTTCTTATAGAATTTGGAATTGAATTTAAATCTCTCACTCCTGGAATCATATAATGATGGCATAATCTCAGCTCTGACTTAAAAATATTAAGATAAAGCAGATATCCTGTTCCTTTGTGGCTGTGCTAAGAATCTTGAAGAGCTCAGAATATCCTCAAGTGCCATATCACAAAAGAGACTGTGTGGTTTAAAATAAGTGTAGTATCAGTTATTTCCACGAATGACTTCTGATTTTCAAATTCTCAGTGTTGCCAATATTATAAATGCCTGATTATACAATCTGAAATTATGGAGCATTTTTAGGACATTTTATGAGCATTATGTTCATCCCCAGAGGAAATATTCTTTGATTAGTATTTCAGTTCAGACTATTAGCGCAGAAGCAGGCATAAGTCACCATGTGGTTCAGGTCATGCCTGGGGGGTAGTCTTACAGCTTCTGCTCTTTATGTCTGTGCATGTGTTCAAAGTAGATACTGCAGCAGCAACAATCAGCGAGTATAAATGTTTCCCAGCTGAAGTGTATCTGATCCATTCCTTTGCAAGACATCTGAGTGCTCCTGAATTGACAGAAAAAGCATCATTTTGTCAAGAAGTGAGACATGCCTACTTCGATATCTGAGCTATAGATGAGTGCCTTATAAATAATGCGTGTTATAAACAACAAATAGCATAAACTCTTGTTACTAGTCAAAGCTAGCTCAGCTCAGTCAGGCAAAGCTGAAAAACAAAAAGCAAAAACCACCAACAAAACGATCTAGGTGAGATGTTTTAGTTTCGATTTTGTTCTTGTCAAAAATTCTAGCAAGGACAGAAAAGATGCAACATAACTCTGAAAAATGAAGAAAGGCACAGATTTCTCATTTAAAAATTATACAAATAGTATAAACAGTCATGTTTTTTTGTAAATTTTAGTCCATTTTCCATTCATAATGCTGAAGTTGTTAGTTAATTCTTCAGAGTACTTCCTGAAAACACAAATGTTAGCCAGTGCATGGGTTGCTGTGAGACAGAGATACCATGTAAATTTTAATGAAATATTTACTTCTGCATCAGCTTGTCAAATTAAAACCTTTAAATATCTTTTCGAAAATGACCTAAGACCTTTATTTTAGTACGACATTTAGGTGGTATACCTAAATTATTACTACTTTTTCAAACATAGTAATATAGACCTACTAAGTTCCAGCAGCTGCAATCCATGTGAATATAGGTATGTGAAAGATTCTGTAGAATTTTTTTTTCCCTAAGAATATTGACAAAGCAATGCACCACACTGCTGTTGCAGTCGGAAGTAAATAGACTTTTCCCTAATGTAACTAAATTTTATTTTACATTGTTTACTATTTTCATTCCAAATACATGATAGATAGCTTATTAAAATGGCTAGGAATACATGTGTATTATCATGTATCCTCTTGACAGCTATTTACAAACAGAAATTGCTAAAAAATACTGCTGCTTTTCAGAAAGCCCATCTCTCCCTCCACAAATTTATAACCACAATTTTAATTTAAAACTTCTAATAAAAACCTGAATTTCTTCCATATCTCTATCAGCCTCCAATTTTCTGATTTTGCTAATATACAGATGGGCATTATATTTTTATCTTCTATGGCTTGAATATACTCAGAATCTCACAGATGTCTGCAAAGGTTGAGGCCCCTGCTCTTCTACAGCAAGGGAAAGACTGGCTTCTATGTCAGTTTTAAGCTAGATGGCTTTTTGACTGATGGAAAGATCAGCCATGCAGTATGGAATTCTTCAAATCAAGAAGGCAATTTTTATTATCACTCACCTCATTGAGTCGATACATAGACTAGACAGAGGCATCCCTATTTTTCAGTAATTTGACAAACTAAAAGAGTCTTTTCTCAGACCTCAGTTACACAATTACCAACTGCTGGAATATAAGTTAAAGAGTATGATTTTAAGTGGACTAAAAGAATATTAAACAGAATGCAACAGTAAGATTAAAGAAAAAATAAAAAATAAACAGTGTATCTTTTATTGTTCTTTACTTTTCAACTCTATTTTTTTCATACTATGACAGGAAGAAACCACACATAAACAAATAAAATAGCTTGAATTTTATAATCCAAATTTTTAGCCAGACTTTTTCTTTTTTTAATTCATATTTTGGTAAGATAGAAGTTCTTTTCTGGTTGGAAGTAATTCAGAAAATGTGTTTCAATACTGATATGAAATTTGGACGATTATATTTTAAGTGGTACCATATACGTTTTGTTTGCAAATTGGATGAAGAGAAAGCCAATCTCCAGTAACAGTATAGTTCAGGACATAGTTCTGTTATAGTTGCTTTTTAAGGTGGCCAGTTGCTGCTATTGTAATGACTTGATGCATAGATTTGACTATGGGGCTAAAGAGAAATAGAAGATTTTCAGGAAATAAGATGTTTGATCCAAGGGTATTTTGGATCAAAGAGTCATAGAATCACAGAATATCCTGAGTTGGAAGGGAACTATAAGGATCATCAAGTCTGGATGTGTGCATACATAAACACACCTGAATACCTGAAATACACCTCGAATCCTGCAATTTATTTAAAGTTTTAGATATTACACTTTAAAAACCCTACTTTAGAAACTTGCCATTCAAGAAAGCTGGTAAAGTATTGAGGTGTATTGAGGACCTTGATCCAGTTAAGATGCTATGGGTAAGATCAGCTGCATACAAACAATACCAGTGAAAAATACTCAAGTATTCATTTGTCCGTGTTTTGAAGACTACATACTAAATACTAGTACAGTAGTGAAATGCAACTTTATTAGCATCTGACTAAGTTTTACATAATTAAAAAAAAGAAATTGCTTTTAACTAACTGAATGTAACCTTTGTGAAATATCACAAAGGATCAGAGTCCTGGTTTCAGCGGGAACAGAGTTGATTTTCTTCATGATGATTGGAATGATACTCTATTTGGGCTTTAGGAGGAAAACAACTTGCAGAGTATAAAAAACAGATGAATAGTCAATAAGTGGACATGTGAATGAGAAAGCAACTGTATTATGGGATCAAAGCTTTAACTGTTGAAAAACTAGTTCCTCTTCAAAATGGAAGTGCCTAAAAATTCTCAAACAAGAGTCATTAATGAACTTCAAGCACTTGATCAAAAGAATGATATGAACTCATTTGATAATATAATACCACACCTTCAAACTGTAAGATGAAATTCAAACTTACATCACAGTTTGCCTACTGTACATTATATTGGTATTTTTCGTGTTTATGGGAAATTAATTGGTATAGTCTTAAATATAATACAGAGAATAAAAAATCTTGTTTCTGAAAAATGTAGTTTGTTTTAATTTTTCTTACATTAAGGTTTTGTTGGCTTGTTTAATTGAATGCATATAACTATGAAAAAGCCCTGTTGGAAATTTAGATTTTTTTTTCATTTGTCACAGAAATTAGAGCATATGAAATGAATACTTTCATTGCTGATTATTTCTCTCTATTCATTCTTACTAGGGATGTATTTAAGCAGTATTTTTTTCTTTGCTACAAAAATGACATTTAACCTTGTTAATTACCAGGGTAAAGAGGCTTTAATATGTAGTTTGACTCTTGAAATGTTTTTTTTTTCAGTTAATGATTACATGGTCTGCAGACAGTGAATTGAACAGAACTACATTTAATTACAAGCAGGAATGCTATTAAACCATTATCTGTTTTGAATTGGAGCTTTCCTTCCCTAGTATTTAATGCTCTTTATTACAGGTTCCTTTGTATATAAAGGTTTGTGCTACATTACAGGAACACAGCAAGTGGTTTCAAATGTATCAAATGTATTATTTATTTTTGCAAAACTAGTAATTTTCTTGGTGAGATGCCCTATTATGACTTCTGCATATTCATTAAAAAAGAACTACCTGTACTCTTTTCAGCTTTTAAGAAACTGACTTACAATCAATTATTTCTTGATATGAGATTTAATATCAGATTTGGTTCTAGGCAAAAAATGTATGGAAGAAGTCATGGTATACTCTTCTCTATAGACAACTGATAATTATAATTGTGTAAGAATTTCTGGAATATAAAGATATCCACCAGCAAGGGCTGTGCAAATTAATTTTGAAATAATTTGTTGTTACTTCAAGAATACATTTTTGTGAAGGAATTCGCATTGCTTTAAAAACTTCAAACAGCGCAAGAGAGGTTGTTGTATTTGATGAAAACTTCACATAGTAGAAGTAATGCTTTTCTATGCCATACAGTGACATCTTTTGAAGAATTTAGATGTCTTTGAATCACCACACTGTTTGCTTTATTTCGTTCTCAGAACTTCTAAGTACTGAAAGCAACTATTTCATACAACCCTGTGTGAAGTCATGACTGCCAGGGGCTAGTAATACCGTGCCACAGAGAAATGCAGGGAGGATTCTATGCATCTTATCCTCCATTAACACAGACTCA
>PPHD01031461.1:0-10061 GCA_002909625.1 Bambusicola thoracicus | reverse complement strand
TTAGGAAATACTACTTCTCTGAAAGGGTGGTCGGGCACTGGAATGGGCTGCCCAGGGAGGTGGTGGAGTCACCGACCTTGGAGGTGTTAAAGTAGTGTTTGCATGTTGTGTTGAGGGACATGGTTTAGTGAGAACTGTTGGTGATGGGTGGATGGTTGGACTGGGTGATCCTGTGGGTCTTTTCCAACCTTGGTGATTCTATGATTCTGTTAGGTTTTGTTGCCATGTGACAGATGGCAGCAGAGGGGCAGTCTGACAGAATGGCATCTGATACAGCAGTGCATATAAAGCAAAGGTATGTCACTGAATTTTACAGTGCAGAAAAAAAATGGTACCCACTGATAATCACTGACACTTATTGAATGTTTATGGAGACCAAACATGGGATATCAGCACAGTGAAAGCTGGACTGTGTGGACAATGTTTTCCTAGTGATGATACTGTAATATCAGCTGTGAAACAGTGGGTAGCCTCCACTGGTGCAGATTGTTCTGAGTGCAGTGAGCAGGCTCTTATTCATCACTGGTGAAAATGCACAGCTAATGGCAATTGCTACATTGACAAATAGTGTTTTGTAGCTGAGAATTTGCTCTATCAAACAGTGTTATTGTGCTCTTTGTATCTGTTGTAGTTTCCAGGGAAATAAATAGAAGGCATTACTTTCAGAGCAACCTACAAATGTCAGTTCACAAAACTAAAAACATGCTGATGGCTTGAAGACGGGTAGTATTGTTAACTGGACAGAAACTCATGATTATTCTCTGAAAATTCACGTCTGAGAAACATCATAACTCAGTATTCGGTACTTCTTTTCTTTTAAAGCCCAACATACATATCCAGCAGCGGAGCAAATATGACACTGTTAGTGTAAGTGCTGGCTGTATAACACAGTTAAATAAATACCCAAAGTGAGCAATTAGTTGATATGTTCTTGGCTGAAATTTGTTCATGCAATTTGATTGATGAAGTGCGTGGATAAAGAATAGATTAACAAATCATAAACAGTTCATGAACGATTCGTGAACAGGAAGAAGGACTACAGAGCAGTGAATTTGAGTAATGTGAATTTTATTTCGTCTGTCTAACAGGAAAATAGAGATTCTTAAGTTGGCCAAAATGGCAAATGAAACTTAATTTTTTGTGTATCTTTTCTGGAAAATTAAATCTAGATATATTTAGAAATATCTTAGATGGAAAAAAAAAAGAGGTCTATAATTAAAAATATGGACATGGATTTTTGTTTTTAGTTTAGCTGTGTTTATATCTTAATGAGTTCTTAGAATAATTTTGCAATTGTCAGGATTTTAGCCAGGTTGAACTGGCATTTTGGGTGGATTAAACATTCATCCAAAGATTTGTCCAGCTCTAGTGAAATTGCAGTCTACCAATTCCCTCATTTCTCAAAGCACTGAACTGAGAAATGTTTGTCTGTTGCAGGATTAGTGCAACTAAATTGCTCTCATCATCCTGTAGATTTCGTAATACGTGGTGAACACAGCCAGACTCTTGTGATCTCGGAGTCAGCAGCAAAATGCACAATGCCTGACGATACCAGGTTCTCAAATTAACAGGATCTCGGACAGAGTGAAAAAATAACACCAACAATTTGAGTAAATAACAGCAGAACAGTCTGCATCTTCTGAGTTTGTGTAGGAGATAAGTCAAATCTGGGAAATGTTGTCTAATATGTCCATTAATGGGTGTACAACTCATCCAGTCACTCAGGAGCTAATACTGCACTTCTCTGTTCTCTGCATAAAAAATGTTGTGCCAAATGACTCTGAGTGGTGTCCTTAATAATGAATTTACAACCATCAGCGAGGAGCCTTCTTTGATTGTCTGCATTAAAGCAGTTGATTATAATCCCATCCAGTGATACTTTTCCTCGGCCTTATTAACAAGAGCAGCACACAAGGCAATCATACCCTCGGGTGTCTTTTAACTTGCTCAAAAGTATGGCTTAAGTGTTGATTTCTTTTCTTTAAAAAAAAAAAAAAAAAAAAAAGCAAATTCCATTTTACAGTGATGACACATCCATCGTCTGAAAACAAATGACCTGGGAATTGCAGTGAATGCCCTTATTGTTCACCTGGCATTAAAAATAGCACCAGGTTTCACAGGCGATACTTAGCCAGATGCATCTGCCAACTGTCATGTGCTGCACCAGGGAAGCAGACAACAGGCTCCTTCATTTCATCATCCTCCCCTTTGGGCCATATCTCCTGCATCTGTAATGCAGAGATGCGGTCTTGCTTGGAGACCCTACCAGCTACAAGGGCTGCTCTGAAAGTATTGCCTCCTATTTTATGATGTTGGCCCACAACATCAGAGGCAAATGGTGGTGGTATGGGAGTAGAGGTTGAACCTTCCCAACGGTGTTCTGTTTAGGTTTTGTTGCCATGTGACAGATGACAGCAGAGGGGTGTCTGACATGGAAGCGCATATGGAGTAAAGTGTGTCATTGAATTCCTCCATGGAGAAAAAATAGCACCCACTGACATTTATTGACACTTGCTGTATGGTCAGTATGGATACTGACCACTGGGTGTGAGCACAGCGAGGCGGTGGGTGGTGCATTTCAGCAGTAGTGACAGTGGGTCTCCTCTACTGGTGTGGATTTCTGAGTGTGGCGTGCAGGTTCTTGTTCATTGCTGGCAAAAATGCAGTCAATAGTGGTAACCACGTTGAAAAATAACTTTCTGTAGCTGAGGACTTGCTCAGTCAACTATTGTTCTCATGCTCCTTGTATCTGCTGTAGTTTCCATGCAAATAGAGGCATTACTTTCGGAGATGTGGAATCTGGAAATTAATTGTGAGTTTGTGGATACATGCAATTACTGGAAAGACAAACTAAAGCCTGATTTTTCCTTTGTCTTGCCTTTTTCCTATGGATTAGATTTAGCTGTAGTAAAAAGCAAGGGAGATCTTTTCACCTTCCACCAATTTCTATGGGAAATGCTGATATTATTCTTCCTACCAACTTCAGGAGATAGAGATGCATTTCTCTAGCACATAACAATACATTTCAACTCTACCAGTATATCACTACTGAGTTGCTCCAAACTCCTCTTGTGAATCAAGTGTTTCACGGGCAGAGGAGTCTTGCTGGCTAGCTCTGAGGGATGGCAGCAAGTTTTAGAAACACCTTTCTCGTTTTTGTTTAACCTGACTGCTCTCATCGGGAGGACAAAACTATTGAATTTGATGCCATGGGAGATTATTATCTGGGATGCACCAACCGGCTAAACACTGACAAATAAATTTTACATCTGTGAACATGAAAAAAGAAAAAAAAAAAGATGAGGTTTATCAGTTCGGTGGTGTACATTCTGGAGAGGGCGATATACAGTCAAGATAAAATGTAAATTATGATAAAACAAAATACATGAAATGGGTCACCTGAGTTCCACCTAACATTCTGTATTTCCCCAGAAATGTTCATGATTTGCCGATATACATGAAGTGGTTGTGTCCCACTTGGAGTGAATAGAAATTAACTTGGTAATTTGCTTAATTTTTTTTTACAGTTGCCACTCTTTGAAACAAATATCTCATTCTATAAAATGCCCAGTCCCCTGCCTCTCCCTTTCAAATGTTCCAAAACCACTTTGGACTAATTTTGAGCTCTGTTTGCAATTGTTTGCATGTGTCTGAAGTGTGAGTAGCACAACATGTTCTCTATGTCCTTGTGTTACAAATCCAGTTGACAAAGGGCTTACGCCCTATTCTTTCCTGATTGTCCTTCATCACAAATAGGAGATAACTCAAAACTGTGTTTTCCTTGCTTTGAATTCCTTCAGTTGTAGTCTCATAGTTTTTTATAAGGGTCAATTCCTTTATAAGAATTTTAAAAAGTAATCCATGCCTTCAAATTTTATCACATAATATTATTTTCCATAAACGTGTGTTTAAAGTACATCCTTAGTTTACATAATGACTTTTATTCTTGGAAATTATTCCCACTGCCAGAGCTTCAACATTGATTTTATCTTCAGCATAATTACACTTCTGAAGTTAAGTGAGCTCTGAGAAAGTTCTGACAGATGTTTCAATGCAATTTTTTTTTCACCTTTATGGTACCTGAAATGAGGTTCTGTGCTTTGAGAGCTAGTTGAAATTCCACAGCGTGGCACATCACTTGGGGAATTGAGCTTGACAACCTGGAAGTGATACTCATTTTTGGCTGCTGCAAGGAATTTGCATCCTGACTGTTCAGGGAAAAACAACAACAAAAAAGCAAGAGTCACCAAGGCAATGGGAATGTGATTGCTACTGCGGCTGCCTCAGAGTGAATGTGAAAGTTTGGTCAAAGACAGACTGCATCCGATGCTGTCTGAGCCTAAGAAAGTGTCAGAGAAAGGATGGCCAGAAGAGGCAGAAAGCTGCATTGTGATCCTTGCCCTTCATGCCAGGGGTTTTCAGTAAAAATTAAATTTGTTTATAGAATGTAGTGCACATTACTTCACAGTAGGTGATGGGAATCCCCTTCTGCCAGTGCCCATGTGCCCAACTCATTCTTGAACATCTCTAGTAAGAAGTGTTGCAATTAGATGTGTCCTTTTTTTAGGTATTTGGGGGTCACCTCTATGTTGAGATAATTCTGGGCATGGAGGGAGCAATGTGTTGGAGGCTGAACTACCTTACCCCATCTGGCCACATCCTAAAGGTCTTTTTGAGACAGGAGAGTGTTTATGACTTGAAAGAAAATAGAAGTAAATGCTTACTGCTTACAGATAGGGGCTTTCATTTGCATAAACAAGGCACACTCAGGGGAGAACTTGATGATCTTTAGGGTCCCTTCCAACTTAAGCCATTCTACAATTCTATTAACTTGGGAAAGAGAGAGGATACAAAGATAGGCCCAGTCTTCTGTTTGATGAGTACAGGACCAGACTGTGAGATCCTTAATCTTGTGAGCAGAAGCACTGTACATTCTGACCCTGAGAAGAATTCTTACATAAAACATACTAGCTGAGGGACTTTAACCTTGTCTTGATATTTTGACATTACTGAAGCATGAAGTAACATGCAAGCTCTGAATGATGCTTGCTGTTCTAGTGTAGATGTTTTGGCCGTTGATTGTTGGTGCATTTACCATTGTAAACCACTTCCACCATCTCCGAAGAAGCAGGTGGTTGGCCACGGAGACAAGAGATACATGGAGTACTCAATTAAGTGGAGGTCATAAATGAGCCCCTTTTCAAGAGGCATCATCAAGCATTAGTCTGAATGGAGAAATTTGCACAGGTGCTGAATTTCTTTCAGCATCTGGATGCTGAGAAGTGTTTGAAATGGAAAGATACCTGACGTAAATCTCAATACCCCGAGAGGATGTGAGTGCAAAGGAGCACGGAGCAATGGGTGTGCAATGTTCACACCGCAGGGGGGGTGTGGGATGGTGGGGAAGTGCACTGACATTGCTGAATGCCGGCAGGATGGAAGACGCTGGCACTCGGTGAGGAGGAACTTGAGAATGATTTTGGAGCTCTATTTACAAACAGCTGTCTTGTCTTCCGCAGCACACTGTAGAAAAATAGAGGTTTTGAACCATTAGGAAAGCAAAAGGAAGTGCAATAGCCCAGATTTTGATCATAATTACACCCAGGTGGTGCTGAAGTGACTACACCCGTGTCATTGAAGTCACACCAGGGCAAAACTTGGGAGAGAAATGAATCAAGCTCTTTGTTTTCCTGCATTTGTGTACCAAAAGAGCACTCTAACAGCTCTTAGTAAATAATAAATTAATAATGATATGCTGATCTCCCTTGTGACTGGAAGAAGTACAGAAAAATTAGCGTTGGGGTAAGAATTTGCTTGTGAGATCCTTTCAGTGCGTCACTCCTTCATTTGTATTGGATGCCTGATGTTTGCTGGGCTGATTTTAACTTCTTCTTCCAGTTTACTTCAAGCATCAGAAACACAAAATTAACCAGGCTTCTGAAAGGTGAACAATACAGAGCTGACAGCTTAGAGTCAGGAGTGGTTTATGACGCATTGTAAAGCACCGATGCTTTGGTCGGCATCGTAAAATGCCTTTGGATTTCTGGCAAGAAAAATGAATAGTAAAGAAAACAACTTTAAAAAAAAAAAAAAAGAAAAAAAAGCACTGAAAACAAGTGCTATTGCTGCATGTCTGTTGTAAAGCAAATAACACTCGAGTGGTTGGTTTCGTTTGTATTTCCCCATTTGTGCCTCAGAACGCACCAGATTGCAATGTTACATCACATGTAATGACTGGGACCATGTCCTGAGATCCCCCTCTGACCACACAGCCTCCTCCTTGCTCTTCCCCTCCCAGCCCGAGGACTGCATGTGATTATGCTGAGGGCATAATTCAATTAATTATTGACAGCACACGCAATCACCACTTACATCTCTCGCCGATAAATCTCTGCTGTTCTCTGTCTTCTCTTTGTCAGGCACTTAAGGGATGGAAAGGCAATAAAAGTAATAAAGATAGGGCATTTCTTGGTGCTCTGTATCAGCTGGAGAGGCTCCGGACCCCCTAGGCTTTTGGGATGCAAAGCATCTTGTTCTAATTTGTGCCCAACAAGTGCCCCCCCGGAAGCTCAGCGGAGCTGATTCATTTTATGATTCATTTTAAACGGAGGGTATAATGGGAGCAGATAACTTTGATCTGAGCAAGGGAAAAGTGTGATGTCTTTCAAGGATTCCGGGCTTTCACAGCACGTTTTTCTCCCGATGCTGTGATTAGAGAGAAAGTGATAAGTAAGAGCTCTGCGTTGGGCGTAAAGGAGGAATGGAGCTTCGGAGCTGACTTGGTGAGAAACGAAACAAACCAACAACAGCCCTGACCTCCGGTACCCTTTGACCAAAATCCTGGGGGCGGGCGGGGACGCGCCGGGAGGTGCCCGCAGCTCCAGTGACAGCTGAACTGTGCCAAGAGAGGACGAGGAGGAGGGATGGCGAGGTGCGAAAGCACGGAAGGGCGTTACTGTAAAGCGAGGAGAACCGAGCCGGGGTCCGGACCCATCCTCGCGCCCGGGCTGGGAGACGGCTCCCGCTCTGCGCGAGAGGTTCGGAGCGGGAGCGGCGCTGCGGGGCCGGGCCGTGCTCGGGGGCGGGGAGCGGTACCGGTACCGGCACCTGCCCGGAGCTCACCGCGCCCCGCCTGGGTCCTCCCTCCGCTTCACGGTAGCGGAGCGTCTCCGTCCTTACGTAAGGGGCAGCCCAGTTTGCCGGGCGAGGCGGACGCCGGGGAAGCGCCGCTTTGTCCCGTGGGGGAGCGGGGCGATGCGGGCACCAGGTGAGACGCGGCCGCCGCCGGGAGCAGCTCGGGCACCGGCACCTTTCTCTCTCCCGGGGTGGCAGCGGAGGTCTCCCCTCGCCGGCTCCGGGCTCTGTGGGAAGCGTCGCGCTCCGCGTTCAGCGCCCACCTCGGGCCACCGCCCCCCGGGCACCCGCGTTGCCCGGAACCGTGCGGAGCCGCGGGACGCGCTCTGCCTTCACTCGCGGGCGGGAGCCGCCGTCGCGCCCCGCCGGAGGCTGCAAAGACCGGGATCCCCGTCCCGTCCCGCCGCGGCCGTAGAGCCTCCCGAGGGTCCGGTGAGCGGCTGCCGCTGGGGTCTTCGGGGAGGCTCTCAGCTCGGCATCACCTGCGGAGCGGTGTTCCTCGCCCTCTGAGGCGGTGCGCAGCGGGGCTGCCCGACGTGCAGGTGCTCTCCGCACTCCGCCCCCGGCACCTCGGAGCCGCCCCCACGCCTCGACGGGGCGTCCCCGGCCGGGACCGCGTCCCCCCGTCCCGCGGGAGCCCCGGAGGCGGGGTTTGCCCCCGGGACGCCCAATGCCCCCCTCTCCTCCGCGTCCCGCCGCGGCACCCGGGGCAGCGCATCCCCCGGCGGCAGCCGCTCAGCGGCCGCGGAGAGGAAGTGAGAAGGTGGACGAGAGGGAAAGGGGATGCGACGCTCTGAAGCGAGATAGAGAGAGGCACGACCAAGGTTAGATGTGTATTTACTCAACCTTTATTATTTTAAAAAATTCATTAAAAAAAAAAGGTGAACGAACGTCTTACAAAACCCCCCCCCCCATAAATAGGACATTCCGTTCAGCTCTGGCTATTGGCAGTTCTAGTACTTGACAACATCAGACACGATTTCCTGGCATTAGAGAAACCCATTTCAAAATCGGTCATCACAAAGAAATACTAGAAATCCCAGTTAGCACTTGCTAGGCAGCACGGAGCACTTGTACACAACTTTTCAGACACACACCCGCGCACACACGCAGCTGGGAACAGATCCCGAAGGAAGAGAGCCTCCTTAAAAAATAGTAAACGCTTCTCAACAGGAAAAAAAATAAAAAAGGAAAAGAAAAAAAAGGAAAAAAAAAAAAGAGTTATTTACAAAACGCACATGGAAATACAGTATTGACAGAGCGTGGCTGGCAAATCAACATGATTTGAATAGAGAAAGGACTATGGCACATCTCGCCCGCACGCAGCCCCGGCGCGGAGCCCCCCCGCGTTCCTCCGCCCGCCCTCCCCTCTCCCCCCGCGCCTTCTGCCGGGTCCTTTTTACACTTGGATGACCACCGCGCCGGGGCTCTGGAGCCGGGTTTTGTACTGGTCTAGCCAGCTCCGCAGCTCCGAGATCTTGTAGCCCTCCGGTCCTCGGCCGCCCTGGTACATCACCTTCTCCTCCTGGATGACGTAGAGCCGCTCGAAGTAGGCGCCGTAGGCAGCGCTGGAAGCGTTGTCCATGGTGTCCACGGCCAGGGGGCAATCGGGCGCCCCTTCCCGCATCAGCTGCGCCGCCCGCAGCCTGTCCTGGAGGCACTGGTGCTTGGGGATGCTGTAGGCAGCGTCCGAGCTGACCCAGCCGTCGGAGGGGTGCGCTTCTTCGATGTACACCAGCAGGAAGTCGGCAATGTCCACGAAGTGCGCGGCCAGGCGCCGGAAGGACCTCAGGCGGGCCATGAACGGGGGTCAGGTGCAGCTGCCGAAGTTGAGGATGAGGGGCCTCTTGCCGCGGGCGAAGTCGAGGATGCGGAGCCTCTTCTGCCCGTCCAGCTGGATCACCTCGGGGTTGGGGGCCGGCGAGCCCACGTGCGCCGACTTGAAGAAGTCCAGCTTCTGCCCGTGCCACACGGCCTTCAGCGACTCCAGCGTGAACATGCGGTTGGAGTCGGACACGCAGACCGGAGGGTCGTCGGGGGGCGGCCCCTCGCCGGCTCCGGCCGCCTCCTCCGCCGTGGGCATCGTCAGCATCTTCTTGCGAATGCACAGAAAATCCAGGAGCCAGAGCATCACAGCGGTGAGCAGGAAGCGGGGAAAGAGGAGGATGCAGGCGGCCGCCTGGGTGAGCAGCTGCAAGGTGTGAGCGCCCAGCGAGTGGAGCATCGCCGCGGCGGCTGCTGCGGGCAGGGCCGCCCGCCCCCCCGGACCCTGCGTGCCGGGGTCTGCGCGGCACGGCTGAGATCCCGCTTCTCTTTAAGCCCATTTTATAGTCGGGGATTTAAATGAAAAGTGACTCCACCTCCGGCCAGAACCCGCCCCTCTGGAACTTGAGCCTGGGGATTACCTACCCCTCCACTCTAATGACCTAAAAATACACAGACAAAAGGGGAGAGAGCCCCGCCGGGAGCTGCGGGGGACGTGCGACGAGGCAGGGAGCGGCCGCCGTCAGACACCGGCGGAGAGTCCCACGCGGGGCACCGCCGGGTCCCGGCACGGACAGCGGCGCGCGCTCCGCGGGCGGCCCCGCCGAGGACGATGCAACAGGCGCGGCGCGGACCCCCGAGCGGAGCGGGGCCGGGGGCGCGCAGGAAGCGCGCCGTCCCGGGAGCGCCCGCAGGTGACGGGGACGGTGCCGCCGGCGCCGCGCAGCGCCTCTCCCGCGCCTCCTTCCCCCGCCCTCGGCTCCGGCCGCTCCCCGCCCCGGCCGACCCTCGGCGCGGGGCACGGACCCCCGCCCCGGTGCCTCGGGGTCACGGGGGGCTCGAACCCGCGGACGCGCCGCATCCTCTCGCGGCGGCGGCGGAGCGGGACGGGGAGGGCGCTGCCCCCCGGCTGGAAGCGCGGACTCCGGAGGTCGGGGCGCGGC
>PPHD01031458.1:0-10062 GCA_002909625.1 Bambusicola thoracicus | reverse complement strand
GACCTGGAATACTGATAATAAGGTCTGTAAAACTATGACAACACTTAATCATAAAATAAAATTCCAGAAGTATTCCAAAGCCATATCTTTCTCGCATATAGCATTTGGTAAAGCATATGAAGCTTCTTTTTACAGTGGTTAGTGAAGAAGTGAATCTGTCAATGAGAAACAGACGTCTAATTTGCCTTGCAGTTTTCAAATGTTTTTTAACTCCCGTAGATACAGGGTGGCTGATTAATTCTGTTCAGATGTAGATCTCAACACGAAGACGTTTGGAAGGAGATTCTTCTTTTTTTGTGAATCAAGAATTCCTCATGCTTTTCAAGAAATCCATTTCCAGGACTTGACTCAGCTTGTTCCTTAGCAGGTAGGAAGATCTGACCTCTGGAGGTATTTACCTTCACTGCTATTCGGGGGAGGGGGAGGCTTAGATGGTCTGCTTTGATTACACACTGACCTTTCAAACACTTGACTGACACCTGATGGCACAGTTCGCCTTCACAGACCATTTAGAGTAAGAGTGTTTTAGTGCCTGTCTGTATCTTTGGCCACGTAAAATCTGTTTTAAAATGGCATTTTCATTCTTAAGCTGGTGTGGACCACTGAAAAAAGATACCATGTCAGAAGCCATGTTCAAGCTTTACTGCAAAAGCTGAAGTGAATCTTAAAGGAGACACTGCTGTCCCAGATGATTTTAAAGTAATGAAAAACAATTTGTGGGTATTTCTCATATTAATGCAGTGAAAGCAAAAATGCTGCAAATAGTTTTATTCACACAGTTTACTAAATGGAGAGCAGCTGCATTCTGTGAGCTCAAAGGTGTATGTTCCTCCTTGGAGTGGTTTTAACCGAAGTTACCTTGTAGAGTCAAAGAATGTGCAATGGTTGAGAGTTTAACAAAAGAACATTTAAAGGTCATATTGATTGAAAGTTGAACTTCTCTTAGAAAAAATAAAAATAAAAATAAAAATGGATTTCAAGAAACTTGGCATTATTGTTTGCATTTCAGTGCACTGTTTGACTGAAGAAATCTCATCTCACCTCAAATTCCCTTTCATCACAATTGCTTTAACATGATCTGAGAACGATCCATCATTTCATTTCCTAAAAATGTTCTAGTGGTAACAAGCTGGTAAACATCTATTCATCATAATTCCAGGCCCAGCTTCACTGCAGTGCTAGAAGATGTGATCACTGGGTATGTCTTCTAAATCTTTCTAAATGGTGGAGACACAGCCCTGACAGTATGGAACCTGGAAGGATTTTGCTAGGATTGTATTAGGACAGCTACACTTTTCCTTTCTGGACAAATCTCTGAGGAGAAAAATAAGCAACATATATGATCCAGGTTGCAGGTTCTCTTAGATTTACTCATACTTCTGTTCCTTCTCAGGAATAGAATGCTAGCATGACATCTTTCACAAATCTTGATGTGTTTGTTTCAGCATGATCACGTTGTGAACACATGTCCGGTGACAGTAAGTGCACAAATTGTGAGATACAACTAAACTGAATACTGTGCCCATTCTTCTCAGAAATGCTCCTGCAAGAGCCAAAGTGACCTCTGCCTCATGCCTTTAGGCTAGTTGTTCTGCCTTTTATGTTAGGACCAGCTGTCAGAAGCAAGGCAGCTTAAATATGGTGAAATATTTCTTCCTTTGGAATGTGCAGTGTCAGAGGGAAAAGCTTTTAAATCAGACAAGGCAACAGCTTGTCTTATTTAAATGCTCAAATTTCTACCAGTTGATGTCGTCTGACTGGATTTGTAGTTATCTGTTACATAAGCAATTATCTGCCATGTTGAGAATAACACAGTTTCAAAGACAGCTCACTCTCAAGGCAGAACTTTGGTTCTGTTTCATGATTCTTGAAAAGAACTGTTTGAACTAATGAGCTTAGATCTACAGGAATATATACAAAAATAAGTCTATGAAGAATGTGATTAGAACAGTTTTTGTGTCTTTGGGACATTTAGAGACATATTGATTTCATGATACTCATAAGTCAAAAGAGGTATAAGTTTCTACTTTTTGTCTTAGCACTTGTACTGAAAATTACCTTAGATGCACTTGAGACACTCATATGTTCAAAATAAGCAGCAGTTAAATGAATGAAAAGATTCTGGTGGTCTTTAGATGAAGTTTGTGCTGAATGCATTTTGTCACTGCTACTGATAGATACATCAGTGTTTAAAAATAAGCAGACAAGGAGATTTTGATTTCTCCTGTTACGTTCCTCCATGCAGTGATATAAACTATAAACAACTACTGAAAATGCCTGTGGCCCCACGGTAGAAATTAATTCCTCTGTTCCTTTAGATGCTTTTCTTTATGTTGAGGAGAAACATCCTCGTAGTAAGTGTGTGATAACAAAATTAATTATCAATGTCATGGAAAAGATCAGGGGAAAGTAGTGTTTAAAAGATGAAGTGCATGGCCAAGAGTAGAGATTGAAAAAATAAAATGCAATTGCTTGGATGCAAGGATTGTGCAGTGACTTTTCAATTACATGAGAACTACGGAGGGTTTTCCAGTAAGAAAACCCCAATGCTATGTAAATAATGTTCCATACATCCTTATCAGCATGGATTGGTAATTAACCAATTTATGCATAATTTCAGTTTCAAAGCTTAAAAATCAAGCTGACAAAATGTTAGGATGATGATGCAATCACTAATCTCTGTGCCAGTTATCATGTTTGACACTAGATTTGTAACTAGTGTGCCCCCCACTAGCTCCAGCAGAACCACGCCTCCTGACAACACAAGTGTCTGTATGCCACGGTCATTTCTTGATGCCCTGATCATGTGTTGACTTACAGGGCCAGCAGTGAAGTGGTAAAGGAATCTACCTTTATCAACAGTAAAAAGGCTTTAATATACAGCTGGGTGGAAGGTGGTAAAAGGTTATCCTGTGACTATTGAAAAATTGATATTAATGAAGTAATTGTCCAAAAGGACAATTCATTCATCCTTTCAGCTAAGATGGTACAGTGAATTTTCAATTTTGGATGAGACATACAAAATTACCTAAACAAGACAGGAACTTTACAAAGAGTTTCTTTGGCTGAACTGGTAAATTTTAATCAGTTTGAAATTCAAAATGTTGCAGTGAATATCTACATCAACTTTTTGGAACTTAAGTGGAGATGTAACACTGTTTACACAGATCATGGTTTCAGTGTAGATGGAATACAAATGTTAAAGAAATTTAAAATATTTCACCGGTTTGATAGATTATCCATCAGGTAGCCAGGGTGATCACTGTTTTCTTCTTCCACTGCAGGACAAGACACAATGGGGAAAAATAAGTTTTAAATAAAGCAAAGTTCAATTACTCCAAATTTCCAGGATATAGATATACCTCAGGGACAGCCCCAGTGTGATGTGACTGATGAGCTAAGACATGAAAATAGAAATAATAATGCCTTCTGTTATTTTGAAGGCAGCAATTTTTGATGATTAGATCTTTGATCATTTTGTTAGGCTACTACTACAGTGATTTCAGTGTTATTCCATGGAGTACTGTCCAAACAAGCTGCTAGTTTTGCTTAGATCTCTCAGATGTCACCTTTTTTCTTAAGGGGCTGTTGCCATCCACTATCCCTTTTGAAACAGAAACAGCAGGTAGGAAAATGCCACTAAAATTTATGAGTTGTGGACTTCAGAGAATTTTCTCTTTTCCTTGGCACACACAAAGGACACTTTCATTGTTTTATCTTCAGAAATGCTAATATATTTTGTCCAAACCCCCACGTTCACTGTTAATTCTACCTCTTAATTCAAAACAGGCATTCCCTTGAGTTTAGACCAATAAACATTTGCAAAGCAAATGAAAAGCTGAATATATAAAAGTTTACATACTGTTACTTCTCCTAGTCTTGTTCTAGACTGTGTAAATGTACAACTGGATATAATTCACTCTGCTGGAATAATATTTCATTTAAAGACAAGTTTTTAGATTAAAGTGTTACGTAGATTTACTGAAGCATACTTATAAGTACATTTACTAAACAGTACATTAAAAGTACTTATAACCCCCCCTTTAAAAGCTCAGTTTAAAACAAAACATATGTTTACCTTCTTGGGCTTTCCATAAGGAACTGAGGAGCAGTGCTGCAGCTTCAGAAAGAGATAAAGGATTTGTGTTTTGGCTGCGTGTTTCTAGAATTAAAAAATCAGAGACACTCAGTTTGTTGTGTTTGATGAGATTTATTTATATTGCTCTTTCCTTTTTTGTATCTACAGAGACCCAAGGAGAAATATTGTGGTCTTCTTTACAACATTTGTGCTCAAAGCCAGGCTGATAAATGTCTAACACAATTATCAATTTCTTGCTAAAAAAGGTTATTTTAAAATTCCTCAGAAAGTAAAAAGAGTGTTTTCTTTTTTTCATGCATTCCTTATTTTGCTGCAAAGTTATTTCCTTTGTCTGACATGGAATAATGTTGTCCACTTTTGTCATTTTTTCTGTTCAGCATAATTAATAATTTGACTTATTTTTCTTTCCACTGGAAAAAGAAAATCAAAGGGACTGATGCTAATCCCTTTTTATACACAGTCTGTGTGGAACATCACCACTTATGGAAGTGAAGTCACACAGGTGCACGAGAGAGGAGAACCAGGCACACGGCCTTGTGTTTTGCATGGTTTTTGGAGTGAAGAGTGTAATGAGAGGAAGTTATATAAGTGCTTCCTTGAATAAGATTCCAGGAAAGCAAAATTATTTCTCCCGTTCTCGCAGATTTCTCCCCTAATCTGAGCAAAGATCAGTGTTATATGCACGTGTGCACGTGTACTTACCAAGCTGCATTCTGCCATACAGATCCTTTCGCTGGCTCTCATCTGAGATGAATCGACGTCCCTCTACAAGAACAGTGGGAAAAGGGTGAAAACAACCTCCCAGATCTGATGTAATTGGTACCTTATGACCACTAAAGTAGTCTTTTCAAAACACAAAATTGCACCAGTAATTCTACAAGCATAAAGTTGGATGCATTTATTCCTCCTGAGGTCTTTTGAAACCAGCAATAGCCCATTCTGAACCAGAACACTCCAAAACATCTTTTATTCCGTGGAAGTGTTGTTCCAAAAGTTTCCATGCTTGTATTATCCTGCTTAGGAGCTGTAGTGGGGAGGAGTTTTCTTCAGTCATTCCTCAACTGCTATCCAATCAAGAGCCTTCAGTCTCTTTGCTGGCCTATGAAATATTGCTTTTAAAGGAATTTTTCCACATGAACTCAAAGAGAACTATAAGAAGATTGGTATGCAAGCAATACAGTCCATTACTCAGTTTGGAAAATAAATTTAAAAAAAAAATACGGGGTTGAATTCTTTGCTTTCATGAATAGAAATAATTTCGTTGTCAGCAGAATTTATTTCACACGGTGTTACACTCACTGTTCTTTGTAGTTTATATATATATGTATTGTGCTTGCAATTGGGAGGAACCTCGCTCCCTTAACACATACTCTGCCTGGTACTTTTTGAACTTTTGATTCAGTTTGGAATAGGATGTTTAAAAACAGAAATGTTTTTGCTAAATGTTGTGGGTCTGCCTCAGAGAACGAGATCTCTCAGACTCAAAACATTATTCTGAATGCTGCTTTAACTCTGTTCTAATAACACAAACTCAAACGTTAATTTGCACAACCTTAATACCACAATATTGATAAGCCTGACATCCAGTTTCTCACAAAAGGTCACTTGCAGTCTGCATACTGGCTATAATGCAAGATGCTTGTAGTAGGAACATGTGTTATCCTATTGCTTGGGAAGATGTTTTAATTAAAGCCTGAATAATGATAAGGAATGATACATATGAAGTGTATATTAAATCTTCTTTAAGATTATTTCAGTTAAGGAAATTGCCTTTCCAATAGGTTTCACAATCAAGCTTCCAACTATATATATCTTCAGTACTTTCTGGTTTGCTTTTATTCTTCCAATAGTTGCCTTCTTCGATTGGGTTCCTTTAAAAATGAATAATAGTGCTGGCAATGCCACTGTTTCAAAGACAAGAAGAAATAACGATAAACGCATCCTGGCAGGCTTCAGAACTTCTGCCTCCACAGCAGTGTCAGAAATTTACTGCTTGTGTACAGCCAAACAGATCAGGAATAATCCAATAGTATAGAAAGTTATCTCCTCAAAATTTAAAGAGCTTAGGACTTACGTGCACCCTTCAAATAGAGCATAGCCTGAGGAGTCCAGTTTCTCCTTTGGAAATGAGCCTTTATGACAAAAAAAAAAAGAGCAAAGAGAGATGTCAGCACTTTATGACATTACTAACAAGTACAAGTATTAAATAGCACCGACCTGTGAGATGGAAGCTGTGCATTCAGCCCAAGTCAGCTGTTTACCTGAGGAACGCTCCAGGAGAAAGATAGGAAGGACACTGCAAGGAAGAGTGCCATTGCAGATGCTGTCAGTTTACGCAGTCCCTGTGCACAGCAAAGAACCACAAGATATAGGAAAAGCTTTTCGGAACTGTAAATCTTCCCAACTTCAAATCTGAATGTGAGGGTATTTCCTCTTCCTTCTTTCTCCCTGTCTTGCTGCCCAGCCTCACCATGATCTCTGGCTATCTCATCTTCAGTACTCAGTGATCTAATGGGAGGATGAATGTTAAATCAAACATACTTATTCTTTTTACTCTATTCTTCTTAAAGGTCCCACATAGGTGAGAACTGCCATTGAGTCAAGCACCTTTTGTGCTTCTGTTTGCAAGGACACTATATCCTGCAGAAATGAGAATAACGTACAGACTAGGAAGGAAATATGATATAAAGTACATCTTGATTTTACCAAGCCTAAGATAGAAATCAGACGGTAAGCAAATGTAGGGGGCTTGCCATTACAAACAAAAACAGGGAAAGCACATCACTACTTCCTCAGGAAAATAAAGTTTTCAAACTCAGCATCCTATTTGCTTCAATCATGATTACTTACATATCAAGAGGATTGTTTGCTGGATCCTTTGAATTTGTTTGCTTATGCAGCACGTGCAAATGAAAGTACCAAGCATGAATAAACTGCATGTCTGCTTGTTTTGCAGAGCATCGGTAACAGTGATGGGCATCAGAGAGCACCTAGCTCTGTGGTTCACAGTGTTGTATTACATCCTATCTTTTAGAGCACCTTTTGCTATTAATTATTTTTACTGCAGTGGTTTCAATCACATGGAATGTAACTATGTGTATATGCCTTCTCATTTATTTAAAAGTTAAAATTATTAACTGCAGTTCCTGAAATATACTCACATGAAAAGTCTTAAATTGCAAACTAAATGTTACCCACATACCAAAAGAGTTTCACTCACCTTCATACCTATTGAAGTAGCAAATCTTCAGTCTTCGGTTCCTGGAGTAGTGTGTCACAACATCTCCTAAAGGTCTGGGGGTACCTTTTTAAATCTTCAGAGTGAATGTCCCCTCCCCTTCTCTGATGGGCAGGGGAAGTCCAAAGGGATCTCTTGTCAGCTCTGCGGATGGAGAAGTAGAAGGTCTAATGACTCCTGAGGGAAACCTGTAGTCGGAAGTGAGGGAAATGATGGAAAGATAGACGCACTTGGAGATGCACCCCATTAGCCAGGTGAATCCTTTCTGAATGCATCAGCTCTGTGCGTTTGCAATACAACGTCACCTTCTTGCCAGATGATCAATAACTATGTCCAGAGGCAGATATTAATGTGAATAATAAGTATTTACCCAGGATAATCTAACATATATCAGGTTCTTATCCATTTTGGTAGCTGGAAAAGGTAGTAAATTTCTCCCGGTCATAACATGCCAACATCGAGAAAAAGGTGGCATATCCCATGTTACTAGCTTGAAGTTATTCCTGGTATACACTCAGAGGATGCAGCTTCTTGTTTGCTTCTCTAACAGTCCCTTGCATGTGGTTTTCTTATACACAAATGAAAATACAAAGCTAAGTAACCAAAAAATATTAATTTTAAAAAACCACCAACCCTTTGCTGTCTCATGGGTTGGCTGGCATAAAAGCCAGATCATGGGCTTGAAGAGGGCAAGTGGTGTAGCAGTTAACAAAAGAAAGGCAGAAAGTAGGAGCCATAGAAATCGATTCCATAAGCTACTTCTAAGTGATTGTTGGGCTTGCCAGTCATGTGTAGTTGTTCTGATGCTCAGACAAAATGCTCATTGTGCCTGGTACCTAGCCTTGCTGGTTCTGTGTCTGACGTTTCTATCTTCATTGTTTTCCTTTGTAAAATGAGAGGGGGTATCAGAAGGAAAAAGGTGCAAATGGGAAGTGAGAAATTCACTAATTAGAAGACTGAGCAATAAAACATTTACTGTGGAAGCTTCACAAACAGAAGCAGCTTGTTTAGTAGCAAAAATACAGGTCAGCCCATATGTGTGACAAATGGACGCTCATGTATGTGTAGTCTAAATGAAGAGTATACAGGCAATGTTAAGGCTTGTTAGGAGCTTTTCCATGACATGGGGTATCAGTATTAGACACTACTATTGAAGGTACAATTACTCTCCTGCTTTTGGGGAATTTTGCTCTGTTCTGTTCTGATTCCAGTCAGAATTGGTTGTCCCACATACAGAACTCACATTAGCTGCAGCTTGCTCTGGCGTAGATGCAATAAATTAAAGGGAAGTTTAGCTTTTGATCTCATGTAGTTCTCATGGTGTTTGGGAACTGCCATTGTACTTTCATCCTTTAAAAAGGCTATGCCAAGGTGGACCTTTATGGAGCAGAATGTATTCTACTTGCATCTTCTTCAATGTGAAGTTTACATTTTCCTTGCTATTTTCTTCATGCTCTGACAGATCAGAGAATTTTCCTGATGATGGTTAACCCTTAGCCTTAGGAGAGGGTTATGCATTGCATCCATGAGACCTTTAACAAGCACGGACTTGAAAAAGGTACAGTTCCTCAAATACTCCCTTCTGCGGCTGCCTTGGAGCTGCTCTTTACGCACAGATCAAAGGTACGGAATCATGACACACAACAATCTATGAAAATTAACACCCTACTAATCAGTGTAAAATATATTGTCTTCACAATGATTGTCTTTGTGGAAAACAACCTGAATATATTAGGCACTGAAAATAAGCTCCCATTCTCCTGCCAGTGAAATGGGACAAGGTAACACAAGCTAAAGAGGCAATCAGCTCTACTTCTCCTGTAGTAACCGAGGGGAAATAGGAAGAGAATGGGAGATATGGAAAACAATTTAGATAACTACTACACGGTAGAAAAAAAACTTCAGCCTTTCTTATCTTTGGACCACTTTTTGAAGTCTTGAGCTGCTTGAATTTGGTGGTGCTGGAGTCCCACTCTCTCTTGCAAACATGGCTGTATTGCCAAGTTGTCATCTTGTAGAAACTGCAGCTTGTTTGTCACTGCCCAGAAGACAGCAGGGAGGTCAGCTGGACAGGTCAGACCACAAACTGGCTTACTATAAGAATAGGTGACCATCATCTCAAGAGCAAATGCAGGATCTTGACAGTGTACTATTAAATTAGTCAAAACTGTTTTAATTCTGTTACACTGGGTTTCTCAATGGCAGTAAGGTGTCTAAAAGTGTAAGGTTTCTTTTCAGTCATTAGCAAGAGACAGGCTGCCTTGCCTGAACACAATCTAGGACACCTAGGACACCACACAGGACCTGCAAGAGACCCTAGACCTTGTGGAGAAGGAGCTGGAGGGTAGGTAGGATTGCTAAGGTACCTAAAATGTCACTAGTTCCTTGTGACTAGGAACTGAAGCACTTCTACAGTCTACTTCTCAGTGGAGGGGAACAGGACCTTGAAACATACCTGGTGTCTCGCTCCAATTTATATAGGAGGGAGAGAAGGTTCTTTGATATATGTATACCCGGCATGAGATTAAGAAACAACGGTTCAAATGTTGGTCCGACCAGTTTATTACAAATCCTAGTCGTTCAGGGAGATGGGGCAGGGGAGAAGGGTGATAGAAAAGATAGGAAATAGAAGCAAGGAGTCTGTATAGGAAGCAAGAGGGAGATAATCACCACCATGGTCCAACGTGGTTCGTAGTTCAGTCATTGATCTTTTGGTAGTGGTGGG
>PPHD01031457.1:0-10062 GCA_002909625.1 Bambusicola thoracicus | reverse complement strand
TTACATCACACTTAACTCAAGCTCTCATACTGTGAAAGTTACCATACATTTACTAGACATATACTTGCAACTGGAAACGTATGTAGCTAATTATATTATATTAACATAAAATATATTTATATATTAATATAATATATAGTTAATATATTATATAAATTGCTAGTACGCTGCCTACAGAACTACGCAAAAGTCTCAAGATCCAAATGTGAAAGTCTGCATTTCACCTAAAGCTGGTGCAAGAAATAAAAGCAGATTAGAGTGGTTCTGCTGCTGTCTGAGATGCTAAGCTTCTCTAGATCAGCTTTCTAAGGTTTTGGAACGTGTTTTTGTCTTTATTATTGACCAGTCTATAGATACTATATATATATATATAGCAAATAGAGTATAAGGGTAATGGCCATTAAAACCATCAACATTATACTTTTACATCTACGTACTTAACAGTCTTGCATGACCAATCTAGTGGCCTTTTATGGCATCTGCTTCAGTGGACAAAAGAAGTGCCACTGATGTCACCTATCTTGACTTCAATAATGCCTTTGTCACGGTATCCCACAACATTCTTCTCTCTAAGTTGGAAAGATATGGATTTGATGAGTGGACAGTTAGATGGATGAAGAACTGGCAGCAGGACTGAGTCCAGACAGTGGTGGTCAGTGGCTCAATATCTGGATGGAGACTGGTGACAAGTGGTGTCCCCCTGGGATTGGTGCTGAGCCTGGTACTCTTTAGCATCTTCATCAGTGACATCAACAGTGGGATCAAGTGCACCCACAGCAAGGTTGCTGATGACACCAAGACATGGGGCATGGTCGACACATCAGAGGGACAGGATTCCGTTCAGAGGGACCTGGACAGACTGAGTAGTGGGCTCAGATGAACCTCATGAAGTTCAATGAATTTAAGTGCAAATTCTTGAACCTGGTTTGAGACAACCCCCATTATCATTACAAACTGGGGAATGGAAGGATTAAGAGCAGTGCTGCTGAAAAAGAACTGTGGTTGGTAAGCTGAACATGAACAAGCAGTGTGCCCAGAAATGTGATCAGAAAGGCAATTGTATCTTGAGCTGCACCAAAAGAAGGCCAGTAGGTCAAGGGAAGTGATCCTGCTCCTTTACTCTCTGCTGGTGAGGCCTCACCTGGAGTACTGTGTTGAGATGTGGAGTCCTTAGTACAGGAGAGACATGGACCTGTTGGAGTATGTTCAGAGGAGGGACACAAAAATTATGTGAGAGCTGGGACTCTTCAGCCTGGAAAGAAGATGGTTCCAAGGTGATCTGATAGTGGCCTTTTAATATCTAAAGGGGAGCTACAGGGAAGAATGTGGCAGACTCTTTAGTAGGGTCTGTGGTGACAGAAAAAAGAGGAAATGGCTTCAAACTCAAGGAGAGTAGATTTAGGTTGGGTATAAGGAAAAAGTCTTTAAGAGTGAGGGTGGTGAGGTACTGGAACAGATTGCAAGATGGTGGATGCCCCATCCCTGGAGACTTTCAAGGTGAGTTTGGATCATGCCCTGGGCAACCTTATCTAGCTGAGCATGTCCCTATTCATTGAAGGAAATGGACTAGATGGCTCTCGAAGTTCCTTCCAGCTGTAAGGATTCTATGGTTCACACAATAAGAAACTTTTGTTATTGGGTTTGTTGCATGCAACAGAGCATATATATATTTCCCCTAACAGAATTTACTTTGTTAGAAAATCTGAGTATGTTTATCTAAGTGCCATATAATTTTGAGTAAGTTATTATCCATTTCTATTTCATGCAACAGTTTTCATTTCAACAAGATATCAAAATACTTTTCAGTGATATGCAGTAATTGCAGAAATGTATTCATTTCAGGTATGCTGTGAAGCAAACCAAAAATTCAGTGGGAATACACTAAGCTTCACAATGGTAAAAACAAGACATAGTCTTAGGTACATAATTATTTGCATGCTATTCCTTGATCTGTAATGTGAAGTACACTGAATAATGGATACTGACTCTACATTTTTCAGAATTTTCTGGACTGCATATGAAGAAAGCCATCTTGCTTTTGACTACTTGCTATTTTTTAATCCAGAGGTTAACAGCTGAAAGGAGGATGGAACCATGCTACTTTTAGTCTTGCCCAGTGCCAGGACAGGAGGCTATGGACACAAAGCGGAACTCAAAAGTTTCCATCTAAACAACAGGAAGCACCTTACAGTGTGGGAGATGGAGCGTTGGAACAACTTACTCAATGAGCTTATCCAATTTCTCTGGAATCTCCTTTACTGGAGATCTCCTGGATGTGGTCCTGGGAAACCTTGGTGTCCTTGCTTGAGCAGGGAGGGTTGAATCAGAGATCTCCAGAGGTCCCTTCCAGCCTTAACCACTCTGTGATACTATGATTTGGTTACAGTACTTTTTAAAGATGTTAAGTAACAAGAGGAGCCTAAATATAATATAACAAAGTGATTTTGAAATATAAACACTTCATTTTTCAAATTTCACTATAGCTGGACTCATCTAGAACAGTACTGAAACCTGACACAGCTTTCAAAGAACTGGAAAACACTTGATTAGAGTTACTATTCATCCTGTTCAAATCCATATTTATACGTTTTTTACTTAATTGATGTTTATGTATTTGCATTTATCTCATCACTGTCAAGTTCAAACCAATCTTGGACTTAAAAATAGAGCTCAAACAAACTTTCTACTTTCCAAAAAATTCAAGAGGTATCATGAATGCTTGAGAAGCTGGACAAATCTCTGCACAGTATGTGATCTGCAAATGATATATTTTTATCATGTGACAAGTAAATGCATATGTGTTGCAATAAGCAATTTTCTTTATTTAGAGTATTCTCTGTTTGTATTTATGCAGAAATGTTTACATAGAAAAAGAATTGCTCTTTACTAACTCCTTTCCTGACAGAACTGAGGCAATGCTCTCAGAACTGTATATTTCTAAGATAGACAGCATACGCTATCTTATCCAACACAGTATATGTTATCTTTAAAAAAATCTTTGGAAAGTTTCTAAACTATTTATGATGTTATTAGTTGTTTTAATGAACAGGATGCTACACTGTCAGAATTTACTATAATTTACTGTATTATTTACTGTGAATTCTTGACCTCACTTAAGAGATTTTTTTTTTCTTTGTTCATAATGAGAGCTGTTGTTTACCATCTAACATAAATACAAGAATGCCGATATCTTCTTTGGATTAAATAGTGAAAAGGTGCAACTTAAGTGTTTTTGTTTATTTGTTTACCTTTTTGGGGGGGAGGGGTGTGTGGGGAAATACTGGTAGTGGGCTGCAACAGTTTTGGCTGCCCTGCAGAGGCAGAAGGGAAACCATTCTTTTCCAACAGCTGACATATCTATTCTAAAGGAAGAAAGCCAGTGTCAAAGAGAGTTTGGCATTTGGCTTCTTCACAAATCTCGGTATGATGTCCAGGCTTTGCCTCCCTTGGATGTGTCAGTCAGCTGAAGGGGTTTTTGTTGTTGTTTTTTGTGGGGTTTGTTTGTTTGTTTGCTCTAACAGGTAATTTGTAATGAATTGCTTATTCTAACACAATGTCTGTAGATGGGAAATATTTGCCAAAATTATATCCACTTCTGGGGATACTTCTCTAGGATGCTCTTCATTTGGACACTGAGGTCAATGTAATGTTCATGAAGAAACAGGATCCTCTGTTTGTTAGCTATTTTGTTGTTGTTGCTGTTTTTTTTATTTTTTTTTTAATGTAACTGGTTACTCACAGTTTGGAGCTTTACCTGTAAATAAAATTGTGTGCTTTTGCACACATCTATAATGTTTTTTGTATTGGTGTCAAACTGGATAAAAATATATAAGTATTCACCCCTTACGCTGCTGAATTTAAGCTACTTCCTGACATTTGCAAGAACTGCTCAAAAAAACTTATTAATTCTAACTGGAAGTGTTTGTGAACTCTACAGCGGTTTTAGTGACATATGAACCTCTCAAGGAAATGGACATTCAGGGTGTTAAAAGTACAGAATGAAAGAAATGTCATATTTAAAAGTTTTGGGAAGAAGAAATATGAACAGTTTCCATTAAAGAGAAGAAGGTTCCAAGAGTGACATAAAACCATATTTTTAAACAAAAACTAGAAGATAGGCTGCCAGCTTTGCCAGCTGATCATTTGCACCTGGCTGAAAACATGTTGCTGCAGATGGCAGTTAATGCAACATTTGGCCACATTACACATTGGCTGCAATAAAATATATTTCTTCATGACATCAACTTAATAGCTTCACTGCATTTGAGATAAGGCCCATAATGCTAAAGACAGTTCTTTTATGCAAATGAATATTTCTGTACATTTTTCTCTTAACTGGGGATCACCAGGAATTCATCAGTCATCAAAATGCAAACATTTGACTGAGGCTGCAAAGGTTACTTCACGTGTACATGTCAGGAAAACCATTGTTTTCTATGCAATCAATTTAGTAAAATAGATAAAAAACAGCATAGTTTTATGTTTTTTTTTTTTTTCCCCCAATTGTATAGGATCTGGTTGGGATGGAAATAATTTTTTTCACAGTAGCCCAGGATGTGTTATGTTTTAGATTTGTGATCAAAATAGTATTGATAACATGCCAGTGTTTTATAGCCTTTGTTGAGCAGTGCTTGCGGTGTCAAGGCTCTCTGTTTTTCATTCCAAGGAAATAGGCTGGGGCTAGACAGAAGGCTGGGAGTTAACTTAGCTGAGCCATGTGACTTAAACTGCCAAAGGCTTATTCTGTACCATGTGATGCCATGCTTAGTAATAAAATTTTGGGTGAGGAATGAAAACTGAGAATGTTGTTCTTCCAAGGTGGTCCTTTTTTTTTTGGACACTAGCTGGCCATCAGTGTGTTGGTGGCAGGTGGTGACTACATTTGCAGATCTTGTTTGTCTGATTTTTTTTTTTTAATATGTTTTCCTTTTTCCTTCACTTACTAAAATGTCTGTATCCTGACCTATGGCTCTTTCTTGATTTTTTGCTTCACTGATTCCCTCCTCCTATTTTACTGGTGCAAGGGATTCAGTGAATGATTAGGTGATACTTAATTGTCAACCCACAGCATGAATCGGTTACTCATGTTTTATATTTTATAGATTTAAACATATTTTTAATTTTTTTAATATTTCAATTTTGTTCAGTATTATTTTTCTATATTTTGTTTTAATAAGGTTAAGTATGAAAAGATCAAGATGTTTATAATTTCTTTTTCTTTGTTGCCATACAGTGCAAATGAAAAGAAAACTTCAAAAACTTATGTGTTAGTTTATACTAGAAAGTAAAAAATGTTAACTTTTGTATAATAAAAAATACAGAGAATAAATACCTACTGGGCAGATACAGCGTGGCAAATACTTGTATCAACAATTTCATGCATTGCAGTGAGTTATAATGTGGCATGCACTAATTAGAAAAATACCATATACCCTATTTTTTCAACTTTATTCCCTCATCTGTTGCTATTCTATGATTCTATTGTTGTCTCAGCCAAAATTTTCAGTGTGAAGACTAAAATGCTATCTAAAGCAGAATTGAAAGTTACTTCTTTGTATTTTGTTTTTAAGCTCTGATGCAATGTATAAGAACACTTTAATTGCATGTCTTAAAGTTAATTTTATGACTGTAGAAGAGCTCAACACAACATATCCAGCAGCCCAGTAATAAAACAATAAAAGTTGAACAAATGTGTGAAGAATTCCACTCCTTGTAATTAAAGAGAAGTACAATCATACTTTTATCTTGTATTAATCCAGGTATTTTGTCTATTTGCTTTACTACCTGACTTCCTAAATCCTGATCCACAAATCATTAAATCAGTGATTTAAAAAAAAAATAAAAAAAATTGAACAGCTGTATGCTATAGTCTCTCAAGAAATCAATGCTTATTGCTAACCGCAAAAAAAATCATATCTGTAACAACAGTAAATTATAAAGATGAGAAATAAATTTAGAAGTTGAGATGAGGATTAGCAAGATGGTCCCTGGAAGTTTTAGTGTTGTTATCTGAACTCAGATCACTTTAGCACAATTTCCTATCAAGTAAACTTTGTTTATGAACTGATCCATTTCTTTGAGGGCTTAAATTCAACATAAATACGGCCTCTCATTTACCACATAGTGAAATGTGTGAAACTTCTATAATGTCACCTACATAAGGTAACGTCTTAGTGACCTATAGCAAGATGATTTATTCTTCTATCCCTAATATAACTTTATAAATCAAGTCTCCATTTTGCAATAAATAAAATCAACAAAGAATTGCTCATTTTCTTGAGAATCTGGGATGTGCTTATGCTAATTTGAAAGTCAAGATACTATTAATTGATAACTGAATGAAAAGTTTGAGTATAGGCATAAAAGCAATGGATGCTCAGCCTGTTTATAGATAATTTATTGGTTATTTTTCCCCTTCAAGAAAACGTGTTTTGGTAAGGAAATAAAGTTAAATTCAAATTGTAACCAACTTTTCAGGAGGATTCTAACAAATTTTAAGTATGATTGTTTCAATGTGGTAAAGATGAGTATGTAAATTTATAGTTAAAACAATAAAATAAATTAAATATGCGTAAATTGAATCATTCTGTAACTGGTGATATTATAATGATCCTGTTTTATAATTTATGTGTATCTTAGGATTTAGTCTTTCCTCGATGTAGAACAGCTGTGAACTCCCTGAAACTTATGATTGCTAAAAAATAATTTCTTAATAAATTATATTAAATGCTTCCAAATTGAACTTTGTGCCACTGGTAACAGCACTCTAAACCTGACCATTCAGGCAATTTTCAGTCAACCTCTCTGTCTGCTTATCTAACTCATACTCATGTCAGTTTGTCAATGAAGATGTTATGGGAAGACGTTGCTGAATCCTTTATTATACAAAGGTAAATAATATTTGCTAGTTTCCCCTTGTTCACTAAGCTAGTCACCTCAAAAAGCTAACAGGTTGTGTAAAAAGGTTTTCCCTTTTCTTCATAAATCCATGCTTACTACTCCAAAACACCTTGTCCTTCACATACTTGGAAATACTTCCCAGGATGATTACCTCCAACACCTTCTCATGAGCTGAGGTGAGATTGACTGGCTTGCAGTTCTATGCATCTTTTCTTGTGCGTAGGAAGAAGAAAGATGGGACTTATGTTTGGTCTCTTCCAGTCTTCTGGAAACTCTCCCAGTCATGATGACCTTTCCAAGTTAACTGAGAGTAACTTTACAATGACATCTGCTGGTTTTCTCAGCGTCTATGTGTATAACTTTGGGTGCATCAGGCCCCTTGGACTTACATACATCCAGTTAGCCTAAGTATTCCCTGATTTGGTTCTTCACCAAGGGTAGAGGTTCTTTAGGGACTTTAACAGTGAGAGTACTGTAATCAATGCCTAGCCATAAAATATCTTGGAAAATACAGTCAAAACTAAGTTACAGAAGATGATTTGAACTGTGCTATCCTCTTAGTTCAGAACTGCACAAACATGAGGGATTAGTGGTCCTACCCACTATAAATTTATTGACTTTTACAGACTCCTTTCTTGCTTTGAACTTAGCACAAATACAAGTGCCGGGAGCAGGGTGAATATTTTTGGTAGCAGATATTTGTAGCATGTTTCCTACTGTGCTCCACACTATTTATAAGTCAGTAAAAAAATGAGACTGATGAAACTGTTGTTTTGGCCACTGTTTCTTGAGAGCTTGTCAGTATTTCATATCATTTACATGTCATCTTGTGAAAGATACCTGCAGTTTAACAATTAATGTGAATTTTATGTCAGACCCTTTTTTTAGCTTTGAAACTGTAGGAATGTTTATTGTTCTTGAAAGATCACAGTGACTTCTTTTTATTTTTTACTGCTCTCAAGAACCAAGTAGAAGAAATAATTCCATTTCAAATGTAATGAAAGCAAAAAGAAAACTGGACAATGAAAAAATAAGAGACAAGATGCTTGTGGTTACTTATAAAGAAAGGAGTTGAGTGAGGTTCAACTTGTTAAAAGTGCCAGGACCTTTTTAGAAGAGAACAAACTGAACATAGTTATATCAACAGACGGAGACTGGGAGCCAAGTCTAGAGGGAATGACAAATGGAAACATAGATGAGAATAAGTAGCATCAAAATGGATTCTTGAGAAAGAATACAGACGTAGGCAGTATTACATAACTCCTTTCTGAACCTGAAGTTACATGCTTTAGGAACCACAGAAGTCATGGAAAACTAATAGTATACCCTTAAAAAAGGGTTAGGACCTCAGATATATTTTATAAAAAATTTATTGAGATTATTACTATTAATGTGACTTTGTGCAGAAGTGTTTTTTTCTCTATAATTTCTCTACTGATAATGATTATTGGATTAGAAAATTGTAATTTGTAATCAGTAATTATATTAAGTAATTATTAATTTAATAGTTATCTGCAAATATTCAATCATTTTAATATATTTTTTTTTTGTCTATGACGTTCTTTCTCCCTTTTCCATAAGAAAGATTTTGAGCAGACCACATAGACTGAAAATATTGCTACAAAAATGTTGCACCAGTAGGTGTACTTGTATGTGAAGAATACTTGAAAAATGGGGTAATAACTTTTAGTTCATTATCTCTTTATTGTTAGTTTGTTCTTATTTGTTGTTGCTGTTGTGGTGGAAAATGTTGATAAGATCATAATAGTGAGGTTTTACATGCATATGTAAGTCACTCATCTTTTCTACCACTCAACATTATAGTACAGATGTATTCCAGCTACTCCTACTTAAAAGACTATTCTTTGTATTTTAAAGCTAGATATACTCAAAATCAATCTAGATACTTCTCTAGATTGTTCTCAAAACTGAGTGAGAGATGAAAAGATTTGTGAACTCTTCCCTTCAGATGTAGTTAGTCCTTCCACTGCGGATCTAAAGGCTAAGCTAAATGCATTACTAATCAGAAAACTGAAGAAATCTGCAGACACATTTAGTATTCATGTCTATTTCAGGATGTTTCAGGAGCTGACAATTAAAGCTACTAAAATTAGAAAGAAATTTGGCAGAAAGCAAGGAATAGTTTCTAACATTTATGAGAATTTCAAAGAAGTTGTGCACTCGGATGCATTCCAAGAGGAAGAATTAAAATTTTGTTTGCAATTTCTTTACTAATAGATTTAGTAATGGATTGGCTGATTGAAACAGTTGTGTATCAGAAACATGACTCTCCCCTCTGAATACAATCAGTGCAACAGCTAACACAGGAATCGTCCTTCATTTCTACTGGATGCAATTTTAAAATGTCTAGGTTATCTCCAAAAACTACAAGAGATTTATAGGGTTTGTAACCTTTTTTACTTTTGACAAATTACGGCTTTCCTTGCTTTCCACCATTTTAATTGGCAAAAATGAATATTCCCAAATTGGAGAGAAAATGAGTTCTTTTCTTTACCCACCCCTCTTTTCCTCAGGTGACAGTAGCAAACCACTTACACTGTGTTTAATGAGCCACTTCATATTCTAGCCTTTATAAACAAACCACAGCTTTTCATGCTGGGAGGGGATAAACCAACAAATTTACTTGGAAAAATAAAGCGTAAGGTCTGCTATGCAGGATACATGAGTTAAGGAATTGTATCTTTTCAATGACTTTAGAAAGGTTTCCATTGGGCCTAATAAAGGATGAAGTTAATTACAAGGGAACAATTTCTGTCCTGATATAAATTAGAGCAATAACAATGATTCCAATGGAGCTGCAGTCAGAAATGAAATTCTACCTGCATATGGCAGGATAACACAAAAGAAAAAAAATTATCTAAGCTAAAACCTGCACATAATAGAATTTAAATTTCTCAGAAAACAGAAGTTCAGGGCACAGATAATTCCCAATGTAGTTTGGTTGAGATAATCCTGTTCTGAAGAATAAGAAAATAGTATGAATAAAGTCTATCCTTTTTTGTTTGTTTGTTTTTATTTTGTTTCTTTTTTTGCTTTTTATCTTTTTTTTTTTTAATAGATAGATATTCTGAAATTGTTTATCAGACATAGATACTGTAATCTGTTTACATGTGGGTCCTATATGTTACTCTCTAAATACAT
>PPHD01031455.1:0-10062 GCA_002909625.1 Bambusicola thoracicus | reverse complement strand
TGTTTATGACGGTGGATAGTGATAGGACAAGGGGGAATGGTTTTAAACTGAGACAGGGGAGGTTTAGGTTGGGTATTAGGAGGAAGTTTTTCACTCAGAGGGTGGTAACGCACTGGAACAGGTTGCCCAAGGAGGCTGTGGATGCCCCATGCCTGGAGGCATTCAAGGCCAGGCTGGATGTGGCTCTGGGCATCCTGGTCTGGTGGTTGGTGACCCTGCACACAACAGGGCGGTTGGAACTGGATGATCATTGCGGTCCTTTTCAACTCAGGCCATTCTAAGACTCTGTGATTCTATGAAATTTCTCTCTTGGATAAAACTGGTTTCAATTGTTCCATAGCCCGGTGCTGAGGATTTCCAGGACGGACATCATATTTTAAACAAACATATGTGAACATCAGAAGGTCGAGAAAATTAAAGCAGAGCAGAGAAGGAAGTGAGGGTTAAAAAAAAAAAAACGTAAAAAAAAAAAAAAAAAAAAAAAAAAGCTGAGCTCTGGAGAGTCCTGGGAGGAATTTACAGTGTTTATCAACAAACTCAGAAAGCTGACAGTGCCCAGAGGTACAAAGCTCAATCTTTCAAGTCCTCCGGCACGGTGCAAAAATAGTGAGGAGCAAAAGATGGCTTTGGTTAATGTTAAAATTTAATACGAGCCAAGAAAATAAATAAAAGATGAACACTGCTTGAGAAATCGTAGAGCATTTATTTTTGTACCGGAGAAAAGTATTTTTCAACAGATGCCTTTTTCGCACTTCATCAAAATTAGAAGCATCTGCTGTTTCCTGAACTGGGTTTAGTGAACAACACAGCACAGTATTAATGAAGATGAAATTCAAATGTCATCTAAAGAAGCAATTAGGAAAAAAAAAATGGAATTCTTTTCCTACCTCAAAAATGTTATTGTATTAAGCTCACGCTTGCTTGTCCTCAGGCACAGACTTCCCAGTGATTTACAGATGATTTTCAAGTCTGAACCGTAATTGTTCATGCTATGAACTACTTATAACCTCAATTTAAAAAGCCTATTAATTTTTGGAAAACACACCAGAAACTGCAGGCACAAATCACGATCATTTCACCTTTTCAACGGCGTATTAAAAATTACCTCGATTAGAGCAAAATGACTATGAGTCAAGATGACATTTCTTCCTCTTCATGCATATCAATTCAGCACACGATACCAGGAGAGGGCTTCCAGGTTCTTTTTTAGCAGAGAGGCGGTTTCATCTTCCCTTCAAATGAGGAGAGATGGCCCTAACACTTTGTTTGCATGCCCTGCTTTAATCTCAGGTTAGAGTTTGGAGGTTTATAGGCTGACCTACCACTGCTGTTTCTGAACACCAAGGTGCTGTTCTGTAAGAACTATATGGCTGCAGCACTGATTAATTGGCTTCTGCCTTGGGTCAGCATGAACATGCCACAAGCTGAACTTAAGTCATGGTCATGCTCAATAAATGGGGCAGTTTTATGCTTCTGAAGGAGCCAGCAGACCAAATCACCCCCAGCACAACCAGATGACAATAACTGTGCCTAAAATAATCAGGATTTGGAAGGGAAAAGCTAATACTTACATGCCACAGTGTAGTAACATGATCTGTTCATTGTAAAAGCAAAAACAACTCCATAATTGTTGATGCTGCCGATGACTGCACAAAAGAACACTGTATGTGCTGTACTGGCAGTATAATATATTTAGGTTACTGGAACATATTTATGCTGCTAAAAGCCACATCTGACTCAGGCTCCAAGTTAAAGAAATAGCACTGCTTACACTTAAGACTCTTAACAAGTGAACTTACCTAAAAGCTGCCAGTAAAGGAGCATAAATTGAGTCTCCATCATACACATATAAGTGGTCCCAACTGCACTCTGTGGCAAAGTGATTGAATCGAAGCCTCAGGATTGTGTTTGGCCTGTAAAAAAATATATAAATATATATGAAGAATTAAAAGTTTTGGAATTAATTACTCAACACACGGTGCAGTCCTTCCAACAAACTCCCGCAATGTGAAGCATCCCTCTAAAAAGACTAAAGCTGTGTTGTTTAGTGCAAGCGTAGATGCATCAAACACGACATGGTTTTCATTTTCAGCGTGCACACTCCACTGTTATTAAGGAACAGATTCTTTACAGTCAGAAAAACAACTGTGTCCTTAAATCTTCCCCCACCATGAAGGGCAGAAATTGAAGAGCAGGCACAACCAGCCCACTGCTCTTTATCTCTAATGATAGGGCTCTGCAGGGGTAAGCAAAGAAAATCTGCACATACAATACATGTAAAGAATCGCAGCCACCATTAAACAACAGCCCTCTTTTCCTACTTCAAGGCATTTTCTGCAGATTGACACAATTATGATGGACTATTTAGTTGCCTGGAAGCTGGCAGAAAGCTTTCTTCTATTAATTTATCACCTTATTATTTCTGCAGTATCTTGAAAGGCCGTCTTGAAAGGAGTCCTTCTGAATTGGAAATCAGAATCACAAGGGTAGTGAAGCACTGGTACAGGTTGCCCAGAGAGGTGGTGGATGCCCCATCCCTGGAGACACCCAAGATCAGGCAGGATGGGGCTCTGAGCACCTGATGGAGCTGTGAGTATCCCTGTCTATTGCAAGGAGTGGGACCAGACGGCCTTTAAGGGTCTCTTCCAACTCAAACCATTCCATGATTCAATGTAGAAGTGTGGCCTGAGATGTATCAGCAGGGAAAATGTTTGGTTTACTTGGTCAGGAGGTGGAAAAATAGCTCAGATACCAAAACTCACCAGTGTTCCTTCCATTCAGTGCACAAAAGATGCCCACAAAGCCATAACCATGTAATGAGCATTTAGATACCATTAGTTTCACAGCTCACACGTAAAGATACATCTAAAGAGAATCCCTCCAGAGCCACAGCAGAAATCTCATTAACGCTCAGCTCAGGGAGGGTGAAAACCCCACCAGCTTTGTGTTTGGACCTGAGATGAAAGGCAGTGAATCCATAGCCACGCTGCCTCTTCCCACCCACAGCCACAAAAGGATAGATGAAAGTGATTAGGATCTCTCAACAGTAATACTGCCCTTGGGTTCAAACGAAATCGCCATTCATCCTAATCAAAGAAATTAATACAATGTCAGCCTGCCATCGAGTCCTCCTTTCTAACGGAAGAGGAATTCTTTAGGGAGTTATTCTGCAGAAGAATGCTTTTTGGTAGGCACGTTGATCTTCTCCATGCCTTTGGCAAAAGAGAGACAGGTGTAACTCAAGGATAACATCTCGCTGAAGGAAAAGCACAGAGAGTGCTCATCATTTCAAAACAAAGCACTCTAAGAAATTGTAGGGGGTTTGCTTCTATTTTAATGGCATGGCAGCTGTAGAGAAGGGTGGAATCCTTCATCAGTAAAAGCTTTAGACCAAGAATAAAAAGAAAGATTACCTACAGTAGAGCTAGCAACTCATTAACAGAGAGCAGTGTCTACAGAATTGAAAGGCACCGGGCCACAGGCTCAGCCTCAGATGGGATCCCTGGGCTGGACCACATCTGCTTTGCCTGTGATTTGGGGATTAGTGAGCAGCACACCCCTGGCAGGAGGGCACAGCACACACACCAGCCACGAGTCAGGAGTGGTGTGAAAAGGAAACGTGTGCTCTAAGGAACACGTGGCTTCCTTTATACATGAATTTATCTAGTGTCTTCAGTTGCTTATTTAGCTTGTGCCTTTACTTGCTAACCTCAAACGCCCTCTGCATACCAGTGTGCTAGCACTGAGGTGAAGGCACTTAGCAGAATTTAACAGCTCTGCAGAAGCTGTTTTCCAAGTCCAGATCTCTCTGGGAACGTCACATTTGGCAGTGAGCTTGGGCTACTTTCACAGGGGTGCCTATTTCAGCTGTTTCAATCAGCATGGTCTTTCTGTTCACCACCATCCTCTGACAGCAGGGTACAAACAACCAGAAGCAGGAAAAGGACATCTCCTTGAATGCCTGACTACAAAAGTACTCTCACTTCAAGCCTCATGAAGTGGTAGCTCTCCAAGAAGCCTCTGGGGACCAGCAGAGGCTGAAGGAGTGGTTATGGTGACATTATCAAGGACCTCTGAGTAGCATTTCCATTCCAATATGAACACGAGACAAATTATCCTCAAAAGGAAAAAATAAATAAGAAGAAGCTCTGAGGGTTATGTTGACTGTACCGGAATTGCTGAGGCTGTTTTGTCTGTAATAATATCCTTTGAAAACATTGTTTTTACTTGTAATTCCAAAGCAAATGCGGTTGCATTTTTACTACCTGCAAAAATGAAGAGGTGTTGCCACTTAGGGCATCTCACTTGGAGCTCAGCCACATCAAAGCACTGGGTTCCTCCCAGGGAACAGCTGGTGGTAGGTCCCCAGCTGCTGTGCTCTGGATGGATCTCTGGAACAGCCCTAACAAACATAAGCTCCCAACACATTCAAAGGTAAATCAGTCATCCAGAATAAATGTCTGAAGTGGATGAAGTGAATACCATTCCACCCCCAACCACCAGGCATGCCAAAGAAAGAGAAGAAAAATATACCCTGGTCTGGCTGTTAAGGTGGAACATCATAACTGATGCTTTTAGATCAAAGCTTTATAGACTACATAGATGAATTTTACAGTTATGGTACTATGGAAAACACCCTTCATCTGCTGCTCCATCCATCAAACGACAGTCAGAGGGCACACACTATATGGGATAATGCTAAAACCTCTGCAAGAGATCACGGCAAGCAACATAAAGATCAAATATACAGCAGTATAGAAATGAAGGAAGAGGTCTAAGGGACTTTTCCCAGTTCAAATCTTTGCAAAGAAGGTCTTCTGAAGTCCACGTAAAAAAGAACCAAAAACAAACTCAAGGGCAGCATTACATAAACTGTCTCTCCATGAGCTTTAACTGTGGGGTTTTTTTCATACTGCCTGAAGTTAAACATGAACTGAATCCTGACCATCTGAATGGCCCACTACAATAGTAGATGAATAAGTATTAAACCCTTATTTACTTTGACAGGTGCAACAATTCTGGTTTTCCACATGGTCTCAAAGCGAAGTAGATCATATACCAGGAAGCCATAAATTCAGGAAGGAGTTTGCACAAACAACAACAACAAAACAAAACTATTTTGCAAGCATAACTAAGTGCTGCTCTGTGTAGTTTTAGGAATATAAACAAACTAAAACTTAAAAAAAGAAAGGATTATGAGATCTAAAAACAAAAACAACGCTGTTTGCAAGTAAAGGTGTTGATTCTACTTACCTCCCTTCAATTAGCCAAGTGCATTTTGTTTTGTATTTGTAGTTCCCAGGCCCATCCGTGACGTACCCTGAAGGTTCAGTGAGTCTGTAAACAAAAAATAATAAAGACAAGCATTAGTCTTCAAAGTTACAACATTCATAAAGGATATCCTGAATTTAGAAGATCTGTCGCTAGGTTTTCACCTCCTGAAGAGCCCTTAAAAACAGTGCAACGTGAATCAATTGGGATTTTCCTGTTCAAGTTTGCGTACGTGCTTTCTGATGACTGCCCTTGGAGAACAAGCTAAGAGTGCTGGTTTTTCTACCAGAAAAAACTGACACACAGACTGGAAAGAGTGACCACAGACATGCAAAGGTTGCTTTCACATCCTCATCACTCATACTGGAAATTTAACAGCCAAACACACATACAGTGACACAAAATCAATTACAGAATCATTAAGGTTGGAAAAGACCGCTAAGATTCCCAAAGCCAATCCCAACCCATCCCCACCATGACCACTAAACCATGACCCTCAGTGCCACATCTTCACAGCTCTTGGACACGTCTAGGGATGGTGATTCCACCACTCCCTGCACAGCCTGTGTCAGTGCCTGACTGCTTTTTTGGAGAAGAAATGTTTTCTAATATTCAACCCGAGCCTTCCCTGAAGGTAGCAACATATTGGCTATGGCAATGACTTTTCTCCTCCATGATTTCAATATTTTCTCCAAAGATCACAGACAACCAAGAGGACAATCACACTACCTGAAAGGCAACAGAGGCACTGAGTTGAAGTTTGGGACAGCAGATCCCTTATACCACTTGGGTTCCCAAAAACCAGGCCCTTCATCTTTGGCCTCAGTACAGAGACCCATGGGCTGATGCCAACACCAAGAGCCACACTCCCAGCTCAGAGAAATTAACTACAAATTCCAGATCCGTTTCACAAAATGCTCAAGTGAAGCAAAACCCATTGAAAACAATTCCCTGAGAAAGATGAAGGGAAACGGAAGCAGCGCCTGAGGACGTCCCACCACCACATGTTGGCAGAGCATTGGCACTGGAGGAGGATTCCTACCCAAGGAGGTTACATACCCCATCACCAGCACACAGCCACAGCGAATCAAAGACAAATTCCACTTGTCCTACTTAGAACAGCTTCAGTCAGACAAAAGACACTCTGAAAAATCAAATTTGGAAGAAAAACGAAGCAGGGAACCCATATCAGGAGTTCCCAGAAATGATATCTTGGAATCTTTTGCTTGGTCTCTTCCTGCTGATCTGTTAATGTTATTATCTAATATCCTGATCGAGTCAAAACGGATGTTCAGCATCTTTCCTGTAGAGTGGTTTTAGGTTTACACAAGGTTCATTAGATTAGATATTAGGATGAGGTTTTCCACCCAGACGTGGTGATGCACTGGAACAGGTTGCCCAAGGAGGCTGTGGATGCCCCATCCCTGCAGGCATTCAAGGCCTGTGTGGCTCTGGGCAGCCTGATCTGGCGGTTGTTGACCCTGCACATAGCAGGGGGGTTGAAACCAAATGATCTTTGAGGTCCTTTTCAACCCAGGCCATTCTAGGATTCTGTGAAATACACACCACATTTTAAGGCTTCAGTATCTTTGAAGATTCAAATTACTTATCTATTGGCATAGAATTTGCAAAAACAGATGGAAATTCCTAACTGTAGAAAACAGCATCTAGTCCTTTTGTAATATGTAATGACCATGGAAGGGTAGGAATGAGACCGTGTCAGTGCTTCAGTGCTGACAGCACTTTGCATGCAACCAAAAGCAATCAGACGCTGAGAAACCTGAGCAAGTCTTGCATGCTGAAAAACAACCTTATGCAACCTGCCAAGATCTCAGAGAGCCTCTGCTCATAAAACCCCTTGAACAACTTTCTCTGGCAACAATTATTAAATCATTCACCGCCGAAACACCATTAAGAGCAACGCTACAAGAAAACAACCCTTAAACCCCGGCTGTGTCTGATCTCAGAGTGTCTCAACATCCCTATAATTTACGATCATATGATTGCAAAGCAAAAGCAAAACACAGGATTTAGTTAAAAAAATAGATATATAAAATGACCGATCCTATTTCCTCGATACACTGTTAAATACTTACCTGTAAGTTACTCAAATTCCTCACTAAGCTTTAGAAGCTGCTGCCACTACAGACAACTACAGGATATTAAATAGTAACAATAAAAGCAGAGTTCAGGCCTCCAAAAGGAGAAGAGATTGGAGTAATGCTCTCATCACTGGGATGGGTAGGACGCTGTACAAACGCTGGCAGAGATACGCTCCAAGACAGATAGAAACAAAAACTAAGCAGTACAAGCTGAAATTTTATCTTTATATTCAACAGAAGAAGATGTATTAATCTCCAGCTGTAGTTAAAAAAGCAAACAAACTCTGTTCCCATTCACATCACATGATGCTGCCACGCTCGGTACTTGTGGGCACTGATAACCAGGGCACAGCCCAGACACTGGTTTGGTTTCACCTCTGAGAAAAGGCTCAGAAAGGGAATGGGTGAGTAATGGGGAGGAAAAGCACTCCAGGAGGAAAGCAGATGAGCGTGGGACATCTCTGTGATACTCACAGGGTTATGCCCATAGGGCTACTCTCACAGGGCTACCAGTCCTACACCCATGCAACCTGCTGCCAACGCCATTGGGGTCCGAGGTCTTTTACCCTACTACGTGCTACAGGTGTGAAACCTTGAGAATATCATAGAACTACAGAATTGCTCATGCTGGAAAAGACCTTTGAAGATCACCAAGTCCAACTGCAACCTAACCATACTACCCTAACTCTAATCATAAAATCACAGAGGTTGGAAAAGACCTCCAAGACCCCAAGGTCAACCCCAACCCACCCCCATCATGCCCACTGACCACGTACCTCAGTGCCACATCCCTACAGCTGATACACTACAGTCAGGGTACGCCAGCTTCCCAATGCCTCTGGCATGGATTTGGGAAGAGAATGATGTTTTAGCTCCAAGGTATAGCTTGGAGAAGAGAAGGCTCCGGGGAGACCTCATTGTGGCCTTCCAATACTTGAAGGGAGCGTACAAACAGGAGGCAGAACGGCTGTTTACGAGGGTGGATAGTGAGAGGGGAATAGTCTTAAACTGAGACAGGGGAGGTTTAAGTTGGATATTAGGAGGAAGTTTTTCACTCAGAGGGTGGTGACGCACTGGAACAGGTTGCCCAAGGAGGCTGTGGATGCCCCATCCCTGGAGGTATTCAAGGCCAGGCTGGATGTGGCTCTGGGCCGCCTGGTCTGGTGGTTGGCAACCCTGCACATAGCAGGGGGGTTGAAACTATGTGATCGTTGCGGTCCTTTTCAACCCAGGCCATTCTAGGATTCTCTGATGTATTTTCCACCAGTATTCTCCCAGCCCTCAGGTCCTTGAATTCTCAAATGCAAACTCAACTCCATAAAGTTTGGAGAGGTACCAACTCCCATTTTCCTTGGCTAATTGGACAGTCCATGATGGCACTCTCCACAAGCACGTCTGCACGACTCATTCTGAAGGTGCTGCACCCTATGAAAGAAAGCAGCAAAGTCCTTCAGGTGTTCCCTGTGATGGGTGAGCACACGTTGACACGGTGGAAAAACACGCGCAATGCAAAGATAACACTTTTAGCCAAGCACAGATAGAGCACTGAACTCCTGCAAAGCAACAACCCTGACTTCAAAACCACCACAGTGGAAAAACTCTTGCATATTTCTGGTTAAAAACCCAAGATTTTAAAATAGATATCAATGCTAACATGCACACAGACACTATTGAAGGGCTGTTACCACTGCTACTGCTGCTCCTTGCAGCTAATGTTAATTCCTCACTGATTTTCACCCAGGCTCTTAATAGTGTCAGCAATGCTAGACGTGTGTATTTGTTAAATACAAATTACTGTACACTGACAAAGTCCCTACAGAGCCATGAAATGCACAATGAGGTGAAGACTCAAAGCTGTTTTCTAATTACCATCTAATAAATCTAAACAGCTGAGCACGAAGAGTCACAAACTCCAAGGAGCTCGTAGCTACAGAGTAAATCATTTTCTGAGGTCGTTAATGGAACCAAAGAATATCCCAAGCTGGAAGGGACCCATAAGGATCAATGAGTCCAACTCCTGGCTCCACACAGTACCACCCAAATTCTATATTCCTTCCAATACACCGCAACATTAAAGGTACACTACATGCTGGCAGTGAGGTGTTGGATATATTTAATTTTGCCTGAGATCCTCAGCAGACCTCATTGGTTTCCATTGCTTACAGTGTGACAGAAAACCTCCAGCATTCCAACCAGAGAATCCTGCTAAAAAGAGAAAAAAAAACGCCCCAAAAACCAATTGCTCATCCTAATTTTGAAGTTGCTAAAACCAGAGACTGATGCACACAGTGAGTTTTCCTCCTCCCTCCCCTCTCTTCTCCAAGAACACCACAATTAGAAGCCATTGTCTCGGGTAAATGTGAAGTTGCATCCAATAAAGAGAGGGCTGCTACAGCCTATTATAGAACAATGGCATCCTACACTGAATTGATTAACAACTTAGCTTTGTTCATTTTCTAAAAGAACACCAAGTAAACACAAAAACCACACACTGATATATCCTATGGTTTCCTACACGTTCCAGTGTATGGGCATGGAAAGCAATTAGCCACATGTAGGATGAAACGGTTTTAAACTGAGACAGGGGAGGTTGAGGTTGGATATTAGGAGGAAGTTTTTCACTCAGAGGGTGGTGACGCACTGAACAGGTTGCCCAAGGAGGCTGTGGATGCCCCATCCCTGCAGGCAT